>JAOTQJ010006953.1:0-18332 GCA_025642045.1 Solanum sejunctum
TTTCATTTCCAAACACTTGCATGTTCTTGTGGTGGATAAGATTACATGGAATCCACTAAATGTTGCTTCTCTTGATTTGTAGGAACCAATATGGGATGGAAGTGACGAAACAATCTGAATTGCGGCAGAGAAGTAGTTGTGGGTGTTCAACAACAATATTACAAATTTCATTATACTATTTTATTTGCTAAGAACTTTAAAATGAATTACTTGCACCAATCACGAAAGCAAAAGTACGAACAGTATTGCATATCTCTATTAATACTGCAACTTTCATGGTTTTTGTATGACTTCAAAACATAGTTATTGTGTTATGAAACGAAAACGACTTGGTTTGGCTTTGTTTTGTTTTTATTTTGATAAATTCTGCATCCTCTTTATTCATAAGGATATTGTTAGTCTTCTTAACTTTTACATTAGAAACTAAATATAAGAAATCTAAAAAGGCCATTTTTTCCTATTTATTTGGTAACTCATCAAGAGATCTTGATTTCTCGACTTGAAAGTAATACTACGAAAAATGAATATAGTAATTTTGCCAAATGAGCTATCAATACTTTAATGTAACACTTTAACTTTAATGTAACACTTTATGTCAAATGAGTTGTTGAAAACTATTTTTGGACATCTTAGTAGTCGATGATTTATAAATGATACTATGATCAAGTAAATTTTTCAAATGGTCACTTAATTATATACTCAATAATGTAAAATTACTTAATGAAGCCACTTAACGTAGCTAATATCAATAATGACATTTAAACTTTTGAAATCCATGTGAAGTCACTTATCTTAATATTACATCAAATAAAATCATTCTATTTTTGAATTTTCTCTTACAAAGTCACTGATTGGATTTGTTCCTTTCAGTCGTCATAAAAATATGATTTGATAAAATAAACTAATTTTTAATATCATGCACACTCATGCACACTTAGACGCACACTTAATAACACATTATAAAAAATCAACCAAATAATCAATTATCTTTTTACAAAATGTGAAATTATAGTTAAGGTGTAGATATTCCTTATCATTTCTGTGAATATAAGATAAATCATCTTCTTCAAATTAACATTGAATCATTCATATGCTCTATTACTTAGCTAAAAGTGATTTGTCTAAAAAAACTAGTAACAAATATGCCAGGCCTCTGCAAATGCTGGCCTTGGTGCCACGAATGCAGAGCTTTGGCTTAGGATGCCGTCCGCAAACACTGCAAGGGCCCAGGGAACACCGGGCTTTGCCTTGCCCTCTATCACATATGCACCTCACATTCTACGAATGCGGAGGGTTACTTTTCTGCTATTTGCATCAGCAATTTCAAAATCTTTCTCGGGCATTTTTTAGCCCGTTTGATGGCTGTTTTACACAAATAAATAGTTAAACCACATGGATTTTGACATTCCGGATACAACGGTGCAGCCGAAATTCCCAACAAAAATTCCTATAGAAAAATGAGTGTTTCACTTCTTTCTAGCTAATTTGAACTAAAAGAACTGAGGGGCTCAGAACGCAACTAGAAGCCCCCACCATCCGACGAAAGGTTGACTTAGGCTGTATTGAACATTCTGGAGCTGACCACGTCATTGAATTTCAATTTTGAACATGTTTACCTAGGTTATTTTAATAGAAAACCACCTTTTAACCTCTGATTGAACTGATTCTGCAACTTCAGACTTAAATTCATAGCGGAAATGTCACGACCCGATCTCGGTCATGATAGCACCTACTAGATCCCACCGATAGCCCTGCTAATTATCCAACCACAAGGTACTTATCCTGACTCTCTAGTCACAACCATAACCTATACAATAATATAAACAACCACAACCTACTCAGAACATAAAAGTCAACTGTATAAAGCTACAATAGACACAAGGACATATCATATACATATATCAATAACCGTAAAATATACAAAACCAGGAGTTCTCCTACAAATACATAATACCATTGTATAAAGCCAAATGTCTTGAAGCAAAAGACGACTATCACAAGGAAGGAGACTACGATGAAGCCAAAGTTATTAGTGCTCACCCAAATGTCTCCTCAACACTCCTGACTCCCCCAAATCATTGCTCTTGGCTAGAACCTAGACCTGCACCATGGGAAAATGCAGAAGTATGGGTGAGTACCAGAAAAAGGCACCCAGTAGGCATCATTGGTCGACCTAGTGAAATAGTGAACAAAAATCAACCCCAAATATATAGAAAATTGTAGCAGTGTAGCAATACGAATTTACATCAAGGCATAGGCATTTCTGGAAATCCTCAAACCACAAGTAAACCAACCGAAGTGAAAAACAATGATAAATCGAACCAACTCAAGTGATCAACATCGATGCCGACTAACGAAAACTATGTAGGCTTATACTAAAATTGCCTCCTAACTGAGGCATTATGTTGTACTTAGGTGCAAGGGCCTATTATTTATATCTGTACACCAACTGGGCCCCCTATAAGGTAAACCCATACATAATTTCATCAACCGAATCATAATAGAACCTAACTCCTAATATCACATGATCGCAAGTTGGCTTTTTGCCTGTAGGACCCTAGTATCTGAGCCTGAATGCCCCTTGAGAACCCATAAGCCCAAAGGTTACACCCACACACAATAAGGGCATTAATTGGTGTATAGACACATATATAATCAATTAAAGGGCCTCGCCCCTACAATGACTTGCCAATTGAGTCTTCGACCCTGTGCTGACAAGTGGAACTTGATAAAAAAACATATAAACATAATGGTTGGACATATCCCCCTTGGGAAAAGAGTCCCCCTTGCATAAACAAATATGTCAAAACTCAAAAAATCAAACACGGGGCCTCACCCCCAAAGTGGAATTAGTGGGGTACTCGAACCAAATATCAATCCACAGGGCCTAACCTCTAAATTATAGTCAACAAGGCCTCTGGCCCAAAGCAACGACAAATATATGGACCCTTTTAGAGTCGGCACCCCAATAATGGACACTCAGACATGACTATCGGAGAATGGTACAATAGGCTACGTCTCTCTGGATCTCAAATACTCAGACATTACCATTGGAGGCTTGAACTACAGGGTGCGCCATCTAGGTCTCTGAGCATAGAACCAGTCAGTCTCTCTACGGCCTATCTAGATCTAGATACCCCAAACATACCATCTCTCTTGACAGAATCATCTCCAACGAACCATATAATCCACCACCTCACTTACATAAAGATAGATAACCCAGCATCATATGGAAAGAACACGCGCACAATAACAATACGCACTAGATCAGAGTATGTATATATCACTAATCACCATGGAGCCATGCCCGAAAAATTCTACGTATACCATAACCTCATCAATCACAAATTCTCGCGTAAACATAGAGAACCATAGTATATCATAAGTATCAAGCACAACCAACCCCACAAATTCATATCTATACCAAAATCAGGCACAATGTGACATATAATCAATACACAGTATTCTCGTTATCGTATTATTGTAGCAATGAGCTATACACACTCATAAAGTTACAAGTCAAATTAGAAGACATGCCTGTCCAAGGGAACTAGCCTATATTTGGTCCTTACTGGGCCCTTTTTGTATATAAAACAACTCATAGGGCAACATCGGTGTAATCTAAGCTAAGGCCCAATAGTCTAGACAATAAGAAGGATGACACCCACCAGAATCATATCGTAGCTCAACAGCCACCAAGGATATCTCCTAAGGCAATCATGTGCCAGCCCTCCTAATAATGTGCCCTTTCCAAAATCAAGTATCAGCCCCTAGGACTAACCAACATTGCTAGTATCTCATCAGAGATAGCACAGCAATCCCGAAGGACATAACCTATACCTTGCTTGCAGGGTCACACTCCCGTCCCTAATCTGCCAGTGGCTCAATACAACATATTTTGCATCACATGTCACAAGACTCCTTTAAGAGCACCACTATAACCGTTCTTAGAACATGGTGTGATTCTCTGGTCACTAACTTGTAGCACCAACACATAATGAGTAACAGTAGTATATAGGATCATATAAGTCATAGGGCAGCACATAATCGTGTTTAATTAGGAAAATCTACCATAATCTAGGATGCCACAAGTACTTAGAACAGATATAGATGCTAGAATCAGTGCATAAGGTAGCATGTGATCACTTGTCAACCTCAAAATTGAATATATTTTAGTAATCTAAGGACAAACCCATGAAAAAGCAAGAGGCAATCTTAGTCTACGTAACTATCACATGTTCTCATCCCATCCAGCCCCTTTTCATGCCTTTCTCATAGACAAAAAGTGTAAGAACTCATATAGCATATAATCTACAGCCAACACAACTCAATACAACAATTATCGTCCCATAACATCATATATATATATATATATATATAACCTACAGATAACATACAACCAAATACAACATATACTCTATAACTCAATCCATAAATAGTACATTCTTGACATTCCAGTTCAGATACGCGTGCATTTCGAATCAATCAAATATTTAGAGAAGCGTAGCCTACTTGGTAGATGATCCTCGTCTCCTGAATCAAACCACCTAACCATTTTCCTTTCTTGTAATTTATAACATTGCTCTGCTATCAAAACATAAGTCATAAGATCATTATAGTCGATTTGGCTGTAAGATCCCAAGAAACGGGTAAAATAACATCAATTATGACTAAAATGGGGGAATACTAGGGCCCACACCTAAAATGCCAGACTAATCCATATAAAATGTTTCCTACATACCCCGATTCCATAACTAGAAATTGAGCCAAAAACAAATCCCAGAAGATAGAGAAACTGCTCAAAATGAAGTTGCATTTCTTAACGAAACAATATTTCAGACAAAGTTTTGGTCAAATTCCACAAAAATACAGCCAATTTAACAAGATCCAAGCATATCACAATGTTCTGCTCAAAAACTAGAATAATTTAGACACAAATTTCACTTAATTCCATTGAGAAATGACCTAGATAGCAAAATGTAAAGCATTCACTTATTTTCGATATATAATCAGCAAAAAATGGTGATTTTACCTTGAAATACACAAAAAATCTAATTCTAATGCTACTATGGTGTTCCTCGTGAAAATCCATACAACATAGACATTTTAAACACTCAAATTCAATGAAAAATAAGCTTGGAATTGTGGTGCGAAGTTGAGAGGAAATATTTATATCTATATAAGCTAACATCCCTGGAACCCATATATACATATACTATAATGCTGTTAATAACTATCTGCCATGTGGCAACACTAGATCACACCATGTGGCAGTAGCAGAATATGCCATGTCACCCTTCTCTTTCCATTAATCTTTAAATCCCTTTTTTGTCATCCTGGGCTTGTTCGGACTTTGATTTTTGCTAACAACTATGTAAACCTGTGGATTTCAACGTTCCATATCCAACGGTGAGGTTGGAATTTCTAATGGAGCTTCCTACGATCTGATGTGGTTTGCACTTCTTTATATGCAATTTTAACAAAAAGACCCCAATGGAGAGGGGTCAAATTATATGTGGAAATGCCCATATTAAATGAAGGGTCATTCTAGACAAAACCCGATGTTCCAGAGCTAACTGTTCTATCAAAATTCTCATCTTGGGCATGATTCTCGAGGGCATTGACTGGGTCAACTACTAATTGGTTACATTGACCAAATTTGTAATTCGTGATATAATTGCACCTCCCTAGCCTAATTTGACCTTTCTAGAGCTAATGGAATCCTCAGAGTTCCACTCTGAGACCATATACTAAGTCTTTACCTGAAAACTCATTTTACGAGTATAACTTCCTGGTTAATTCAAAATTACACTTAACTTTCAAATAACTCATTCAACAATGATGCTAATAGTATAAACAAGTCAATAAGGGTCCATGGTCGCCATACACATGCTCAATTAACAACATGACTGCAAAACAAAGAAATAACCCGAAGGGTCATTACAATATCCCCCACTAATAAGATTTTTGTCTGCGAAAGGACGAATACAAGTGTACTTGGAGACTCCAATCTGCACCACAAGTATTTTAGTCATAAGCATGTTTCATATGTCACAATAATTTAGTGCCCTTCCCACAAACAACCACAAAAGGCCCGCAGGCTATCCAATGGCGGACAATGGCTAATAAGCTCACATTTATACTCAGGACCAAAATTCTTTTTCCTTACTATCCAATCCAATCTATATCACCACAAAACATTCACTAATGTAGGAAATACCCAATAGGACACCCACTCAAATGACTCTCATTACCTTCCTTCATACCCAGACATTCGTATATTACTTCTCAACATGGTCCTCGGTTACTATTACTATTCAACCCCATTTCTGTCGCATTTCACAATCAATCCTTAACAAGGACCGCAATAGCAGTCATCAATGCTTATTTGTCACCAAATTCACGCTACACAACACAGTTGTCAGCTGAACAACCACAATTGGCCACTCACAATGGCCACAATAGATCCATGTACAACCAGCAGCATGTCAACCACCAAAACCTCCAAAATCACGATTGTAAATGAAAGTCATCAAATAAGTAGCCATTAGCTATTTGATGTATCCAACCATTTTTCTGTGTTTATTTGAGAACTTTTGCATCAATGAACTATGTACAATTATATCATTGCAAGTATTTTGATATCTGTCTTATAATGTACACAATTATTTATTTGAGGTGTATCTTTTCCATAATAATAATAATACTGATGCATATATTGTAGATTTTTTTTTCTTAAAATAATTTCCATAAGTAAATTTCTATTTACCATACATGATTATGTATCTGAGTTATATCTTTTAGATAGATGTAAAAACATATATAATGATGGTATCTAAAGATGAATCATTCTGATATACATATTTATTGTAAATGATATCTAATGTACAATTGTATATACTGTCCATAGATACTTACGTATCATATATCTATACATTGGCTTATCATTTTGGCAATACGAACTCACTTTTACTTTCATATTAAGGTAATAGAATTTGGCTTATAAGCCACTCAATTCTCTTTTTGGTGAACATAATACCCTAGTACATATGTATCAGATGCTAACCTTACATAAATTGACTAAAAATGACGCTTGAGTGTGGAACTCACTTTTATAGAGATAAACTCTGTTGGAAATTTTAACTTTACTATTGAGGCCGAAACACCAAATTTAATAGGGTAACATATTTTATTTGTAGCATAAGGTTTCCAACGAAACCTGAGCCTCCTGAGGTTCCCAATGAAACCTGAGCATCCCGTCGGAGAAGTTCAACTTAGTATTAAACACTAAATGAAAATACCATAGCCATCAAATCAAATTTAATTTCAATCACAAGGGAGTTTCTTTAACTGCCAACGATCACCATATGAGTGAGTGATGATATAGGGCTTTGTTGCGATGTTCATGAATTAATTTTATGATATATATGTTGTTGATCATGACGTTTAAACAAGCCACATAAATTGATCAGGATCTTCTTTAGCTACTAAGACCTCAATATGGATCACCAAAGTAGGGTTAATTAGCTATTGGAATTTAGCTATAAAGTAACATTGGTGAATCCTTTATTTTTGGGGTGCAACATTGTACAATGGCTTATCAATATGATCTTGCACTGATGTATATGTCACAATATTCTAATACAAGATTACACTGGATCTTTTGCTCCTCTATTAATAAGCCTAAGACTCTTGTACTGGATTCAAGTCACATGCCCACTTATATCATATTCACATCTAATACTACGTATTACCAATATTAAGAATGGGAAATTCGAGTAGGACTAGCTGGTGAACCCCCGCAAACGTGGAGGAGGAACCCACAAACACAGAGTACTAAAGTGACTGCACTAGATGGCAATACAAATCAACTATTGTACACACGGAACGATCTCAATATACACAAACTAGACATGCAAACCTATCAGAATTGACATTTCGGACTCAGTGGAACCCCCAAAATTCAAGTTTGAGGCCTCCTTGGCCTGTAACCTGATAGATCTCAAAGAAACTAGTTAAAACTTAAAATACCCAAACTAACTTGGGAGCTCTAAAAATTATAATGAGACCATTTCTAGCGTTAGTTTCACCCTCCGAAACCACTGAAACTGTTGGAATTCGGATTTGAGCTTTCGAACTCCCAATGTTGACCAAAGTCAAACTATGACCCAAATTAAACTAAAAATGCAGTTTTGGGTTCAAAATCTCTGTTTTAACTCGAAATTTAGTTATCTTAGTCCTCCTAGACCACATTTGCATTGCGGAGCAAATGGAATCAACAAAATTACATTTCAACACTAAAACTCTAGATGACCTCAAAATTCAAAATTTTAAACTTTAATCCTTTAAAAATTCTTTTTAGCAAAATTTTAATTTTTTATAAGGTTTTCAAAATTCGACTTTTGGACTTAACCAAAAATGACTCAAGGAAACTTTTGGGAATGAAAAAACAATAATTTTGTTGAACATTCCAAAAATGACCTTCAGGGTCACTACAATTTCTCTATATTTTATAAATACAAGACTAAATATTCTAAATGTTATTACAAGATATTGTATTTATTTATTTGTTTTTATTTTTTTGTAGTTGAATATGATATTATAAATATGGTTAGTATTTAAAATTTAAAATTCAAACTTGTTTAAATCTATTTTAATATCCATATACTTTAAATATAAGAAATCTTTTTTGTTTGGGGAAATATTATCCTCCTCTTTAATTGATTCGGTCCTTTTTAACTCCTCTTTTTTTAAAATTTAAATATCGGGCTCCAGGCCCATTTATATTGCCATTGTTTAATTTTACATACAAGACCAGACCCAGAAAGGCCTGTCCGCCCTACAAAGTAGGTCTTTTGTCACAACCCAAGCCTAGGGACTAGAAGTGACACGACACATGTGGAGCTAGAAGGGTTCCCAAGCAAGACTCTTAACATATCATTACACATCCTTGGTCGTGGAAGCAAGAAAACAATCAACAAGAGATACTAAATAGGGATAATAAGGGCTAAAGGACAACCTTCATATCATAAACAACAAGAATCAATAGAGAGTCCCAGCTCATAGCATAATACATATCATGTCCAACAATATCTCTACACCTTAGATACTTAGCGGGGGCCAAGAAAAGCAACTGGGCTCACCCTCATAACAACGACAATAGGTAATCCAAAGATACTAGACATAATCAAAACATAAGCTTGAGAGAAGATAGATATTATCCCCCGACTTAAGGACTCACCATAAGATAACTTTGAACAATCCGTCTAGCCACGAGGAGGATCAATAGGAGCTCCGGTTGCTACATGGGGATATCATGTAGTCATAGAGTATGCGTTTGTACATTTGAATGTACTAAATATGTAGGATGGAATGTAACAAGTGATAAGTGACATATTCAAAATGCATAAGCATAGGCAATGAGCAACATATAGAACTATGGCATGCATGGAAGATGCTTGTGATAAATCATGCTTATATGGAACATAATACAAGTGTAGGAAGTGACTATTATTAGTGCAATCCAAGGCTTATCACCCGCTTGGAGAGGTGCATGAGGTACGAACCCCTTCATAAGGTTGTTGAGGTATTAACCCTCCAACGAGTTGATGGGTAGAAACCTCCAACATGGTAGATGGAGTACAAAACCCCCAACAAGGTTGATAGGTACAAACCCCCAACATGCTTGGTGGATAGTCGCACCCTACCACCTATGGTGCCAGAGTACAAACCCCCAATAGGTTATAAAGGTACAAACCATTCGATAGGGTGATGGATAGTCACACCCTACTACTCATGGTGTCAGAGTACAAACCCCCCGATAGGTTATCAAGGTACAAAACCTTTGACACAATTACCCGGTGCAACCCCCGAGTAGCGCATGGTCACATTCCAACACTATAGAGATAATATCATTTATGCATTCATCCCTCTCATCATCATCTAGTTATAATATCCATACTTACATTTTATTATCATTTCACCATCAATCTATTCTTATTTCATCATTATTCTATCATCATAGACCTACATGCATTTCATCATCATTTCATCATCATTCTATTCTCATTTCATTAGTATTCTATCATCATAGACATATATGCATTTCACCATCATTTCTATCATCATATAATTATCATAACATAATTCAACTCATAAGACATGCATTGGACCCTTAATTCCTCAAGAAACCATATTTGGGCATTTTATCAAACACTTAAAGGGTGTGTAGTACTAATTTAAAATCATGCAATTCAAGAGTGAAATCATGCTAGGAAATTCAATGTAAAACTTTCAATAGATACTTGCAACACCCTCAAGCAATATACATCAAAACTCTTAATCAAATCGTATAATAGATCTTGGATTCATAGCTCAATATGGTAAAACAGTAGCAATTTTATAAACCCCAATATAATGTGCAGTGATTTTCATAATATGTAGACCCATGAGTAAATCAACTTTAAATCATGCAACTTGTAGAAAAGGAAGATTGGGCATTATGGGTAAAAGGAACCCATGAATTCAAGGACCACCAGAAGAAGGAGGGCCAAGCTCAAGGACAGGGCTCGAACACTGCCAATGTTGGCACCATTAGACTCAACGCAGCAACAGTTCAACCATTAGACCATTTGTTTTGAAAGAAAAGCAAGCTAAGACGATTTTTTCGTAATGCACATACCTTAGCTTAGAGATGAACTTGATGAAGTTTAGAGATGGAGATTTGAAGATTGGTTGAATTTCTTAAGATTCGGAGAGGGTTTTGGCACTTGAATCTTGAGAGAAATATAAGCCTAAGTGTTTGAGTGAATATTGGGGAATATTTTGAATGATAGGAGGGTGAAATTTGGCTAAGTCTAGGTATTTTTCGTGTGGTAAGCTTTAGTCCCAAGACTTAAAAATCTTGGACCATATTGAAATAATTGGCACAAAATAAGGTAAGGCACATCACGCCAGTCACGCGTAGGAGTTACTGGATTTCGTCACTTGAAAAATTAAAATTGTGAATCGATCGTTCTAAAATTGGGGTTAGACCCTTTTCGCCCTAATTTTAACCCCCTGAACAAGAATATGAAGTCGAATTTTTAATATCATGCACAAATTTTTAGATATATGGAAATTATGATTTCGGGCACTTTCAAAGCACATTTTTGGGTACTTTTTGGGGTCGCTTCAATATCTCCCCCTTGGGAACATTTGTCCCCAAATGTCAAAGAAACGTATAGGAGAGATGTAAACATGAAAAGTTTAGCCAACATAGAGATGCAATAATGCACTTGAACACCATTTCAATAATCTCATCATAAGTGTAACATCATCATGGACTTTGTCAGTATAATCATGAATGCATGCAATGACATAGGGACTGAAACATAAGGCTTGGAATCATGAAAGGACTTGATATGTTATCATAAGCTTGAATAGAATGAAAGAGATAAGGGTATAGCTCTTCCATGTCCATTCACCGAGAGACGATTTCAACTAGACGAACCATCCATAGAGACTTAACGAACACCACATCTTTATCAATCAATCTTTACTCATTCACACAACTTCCCACAGGACCTTCTCATAAGCAAACTTGTCTATCACAACACCCACAACTTCAAGAAGTTCTATAGCACTAGATCACCAACATATCCACTCAACCTAAAAGCATGAAAAAATAGACGAACCATAACCAAATCCAAAGGAAATTCCCATTCGTACACAACCTCACTAATCTTCCTTAACACTCTATGAAGACTCATAAACCATAAACTCAACCAATGGAAGATGATCATCCCAACTACTCATGAACTCCATTACACAAGCCCTAAGCAAATCCTTAAGTAATCTCAGCAACTTGTGAATGTACAATTTAGCATACTCTTCGGCACCGTAAGTAGACTTAACCAGTAGTAAGGTGAACCAATTTCGTCACCCTATCAACCACACCCCAAAAAGAATCAAAACTCTTTCGAATCTCGGCCATCTAACCTCAACATCCATGTTACTTTCTTCCTACTTTGAAGTAAGAATCTCTATGTCCTAGGTTAAGCCACCCGCCCTTTGATGTTCGGCTTTAACTTGTTGACAACTTATGACAACTGGAGATAAATTTGGCAATGCCCTTCTTCATGCCTCCCTACTAACCACCATCTCTAATCTCTATACATTTGGTAGAACTGGGGTGAATAGAATAAGAAGAATTATGGGCTTCATCAATGATCTTTTCCACCAAGCCACCAACAAAATTTACACACAACCTACCTTGGTACCTAAGGACACCATCTCCCCCTTGAGAGAAAACCTCCACCTTGCACTCTTTCACCAAGGCCTCCAGTTCTAACAAGGAGGGATTGAGACCTTGCTTTGCACCTCATCAACAAATGATGATTTAGAACCATCATCAACAAAAACACAACCATTCTCAACCTCTTTCAATCTAACCCTCAATCTAGCCTACACGTGAACCTACCTAGTCACATTTATGCTACAACCGTCAACATGAATAAGGCTAACCGTAGACACCCTACTCAAACCATCCGCCACAACATTAGTCTTACAAAGATGATAATGCACATTCATATCATAATCCTTAAGAAGTTCGAACCACATCCTTTGTCTTAAGATAAGATCCCTTTGGATGATCACATATTAGAAACTCTAGTGAACGGTAACCACATCAACATGCACCCCATACCACCAATGATGTCAACTTCAAAGCAAATACCATGACTGCCAACTCAAAGTCATAGATAGGATAACCCTTTTCGTGTATCTTAAACCATCTAAGAGCATATACTTCCACCTAACCATCTTGCATCAACACACAACCCAACACATCAGGGCAACATCACATTACACAACAAACCCTTCCACTCCATCTAGTGAGGACAAGATAGGAGCGTAGACTACTTATCCTTTAAGGTTGGAAACTCTTTCCATACTCAATGGTACACGCAAACTTAGCCTTCTTTTCGATGAACTTAGTGATGGGAGAAGCAATAGAAGAGAACCCATTCACAATCCTCCGCTCATATCCCGCTAAGCCCAAGAAACTCCTAACATCCAAGGGAGTCAAAGGTCTAGGCCAATTTTTATTAACATACATCTCCTTAGGATAAATCTTGATACCCTCCTTCGACATCACAAGACCTAGGGAGATAGCCTCCTTTATCCACATTTCCCACTTCACATTCTTAGCATATAACTCCTTTTGCCCCAAGATTTGCAACACTACCCCCAAATTGTTCACAAGCTCTAAATAAATCCATACTTCATCACCAGAGACCACCACAAGCATAATAAGGTAAGGACTAAAGACCTTATTCATGAAACCCATAAACATAGTCGGTACATAAACCAACCAAACAACTCCAACACAGTGCACAAACCAACCAAATAACTCCAACACACTCCAAAGGCTCACTCCTAATCCAAAAAGACACTTAGGGATATCACCTATCCTCATCATCACTTGGGAACAAAACCTAAACCAAAGATCAAGCTTAGAGAAGTGACTAACCAATTATAGTTGACCAAATAGATTGACTATTCTTAATCGTAATATTACAACCTTATGAGTTCTACTATCAAAGGAGACACAATATGCAAGTAACCAAACCATCTCAAGACCTCCAATCCAACAAACTAAGTTCAACCAAAATCACAAGATAAGACCATATGCAATAAGACATAGGGAAACCCTTGGAGATCAGTTATACCTTAAGACAAGAAATAGACTTACCTCTTCGCATCCACCTTACAAGTCCCCACTCAAGAACGAATTTAACAGGGAATCGGACTATGACTCTACGGGCCCTACGTTCAATGGGGACTCAACACCAACACAACCAATCTATCTCAAGCATAACATCAAAATGCACCACACTAACTCGATAAGTTACAAGGCAAGACTTAATGCAATAAGAACACTGAACAACACCTATGAACTTCCAAACAACCATAGACTCACTAATGAGATAGACACCCAAAGAGGGTTCGGGACACACATGGAACCCACAAGTATCCAAAAGAATAATGAAAGAAATAGTGGCACACCAGCCCATTTATGCAAACATATCAAAGCCAAAAAAAGTTTCAATATATCGGTAGCAACATCGGGCACCTCGTCCCCTTCTTAAGCCACTTGATCAACATAACCACCTTTGCCATATCTTGAGCATAAGGGCAATCTAGAATTTTGTGTCCCATCACACTACACCCAAAGCATGTACCTATGTTCCTCCTACATATAACACTATGTTTCCTCCCATATTCGGGCATCTAGGATGAGTCACCCTATCATCGCATCCTTTACTCTCATTGTGTTTATGAGGGCAATCTATCATCTTGTGGCCCTCCTCTCCAAAACTATAACAAGTATCGTACCCCTCAAAGCATGGGCCGTCATGGCCTTTACCACATCTTGGGCACCTAGCATAAGGCACCACATCATCCTAACCTCTACATTTGCGACTTTATAACTTTCTTTCACCACGGGCCCTCTTGGCCTTCTTATGTCCCCTCTTACCGATGAAAATCTCATAGCATTCACTTGTTGACTGAGGTGAGTTGCCAATTTTGTCGCCGCTTTGGCCAACACCACAAGAGCATTGTGAACCTTTGTATTCATCATCTTATCATTTGGAGTAGCTTGAGATATATCCTGAAATATAATGGTTAGGGGTTAGCAGTTAGCCCTAGGGGTACCTAACTCCATCTCATGATATAGAGCACGAAGGAGTAAAACATTTTCAAGCATTTCTCATAGCCTCCTATTCATAGTTGTGGCACACTTTAAAACCATGAATAAGACTCTAATTGACGTGGTGTGTCAGACGTCGAGGATCTAACAACCTAGTGCTCTGATACCAAATTTATCACGACCTAAGCCTAGGGCCTAGATGTGACACGGTGTATGGAGAACCTGAAGGGACCCCAAGCAAGCCTGTTAACATATCATTACATCCTTGGGCACTGAAGCAAGAAAACAATCAATAAGAAATAATAAATAAGGATAATCGGGGCTAAAGGACAACCTTCATATAATAAACAACAAGAGTGAAGAGAGAGTCACAGCTCATAGCATAACACACATCATTTCTAATAACACCTCTACACCTTATTTACTTAGCGGGGGCCAAGACAAGCAAACGGGCTCACCCTCATAACAACGACAATAGGTAATCCAAACATACAAGATATAATCTAAACAAAAGCTTGAGATAAGGTAGATACTATCCTCGGACTTGAGGACTCACCATAAGTTAACTTTAAACAATCTGTCTAACCACGAGGATGATCAATATGAGCTCCAGTTTATACATGGTGATATCATATAGTCATAGAGTATGCATTAGTATGTTCGAATGTACTAAGTATATAGGATGCAATGCAACAAGAGATAGGTGACATATTCAAAATGCATAAGCATAGGCAATGAGTAACATATAGCAATATGGCATGCATGGGAGATACTTATGGTAAATCATGCTTATATGGAACATAATACAAGTGTAGGGAGTGACCATTATTAGTGCAATCCAAGGCCTATTATTCTCTTGGAGAGGTGCATGAGGTACGAACCCCTTTATGAGGTTGTTGAGGTACAACCCCTCCGCCTACCACGGGTTGATGGGTACAAACCCCCAATATAGTTAATGAAGTACAAACCCACCAAAAAGGTTTATAGGTCCAAACCCCCAACATGGTTGGTGGATAGTTACACCCTACTACCCGTGGTGCCAAAGTACAAACCCTCTGATAGGTTGTCAAGTTACAAGCCCCTTGATAGGTTGATGGATAGTTTCACCCTACCACCCATAGTGTCAGAGTACAAACCCTCCAATAGGTTATCAAGGTACGAATCTCTTGACTCGGTTACCTGGCACGTAACCCACGAGTAGGGCATAGTCACATTCCCACACTATAGAGATAATATCATTAATATATTCATCCCTCTCATCATCATCTAGTCATCATATCCATACTTATATTTCATCATCAATTCATCAATATTCTATGATCATAGACATACATGCATCTCATCATCGTCATATTCTCATTTCATCATTATTCTATCATCATAGACATACATGCATTTCATCATCATTTTATTCTCATTTCATCGCTATTCTATCATTGTAGACATACATGCATTTCATCATCATTTCTATCATCATATAATCATCATTACATCATTCAACTTATCAAACATGCATTGGACCTTTAATTCCTCGAAAAACCATAACCGGACATTTTATCAAACACTTAGAGGGTGTGTAGTTTTAGTGTAAAACCATGCAATTCAAGAGTGAAATCATGCCAGGAAATTTAATGTAAAACTTTAAATAGATACTTGGTAACAACCTTAAGCAGTATACATCAAAACCTTTCATCAAATCTTACAATAAATCTTGGATTCATAGCCCAAAATATGGTAAAAGAGTCATAATTTCATAAACCCTAACATAGTGTGCAGTGATTTTCATAATAGGTAAACTCATGAGTAAATCAACTTTAAATCATGCAATTTGTAAGAAAAGGAAGCTTGGGCATCATGGGTGAAAGGAACCCATGAAAGAAACCCACATACCTTAGGTTAGAGATGAACTTGATGAATATTGGACATGGAGACTTGAAGCTTGGTTGAATTCCTTAAGATCTGGAAAGGGTTTTGGCACTTGAATCTTGAGAGAAATATAAACCTAAGTGTCTGAGTGAGTATTAGGGAATGCTTTGAATGATATAAGAGTGAAAAATGGCTAAGTATACGCATTTTCACATATGGGCAGGCTTAGGCCCAAGACTTAAAAGTGTTGGACCAAACTAAAATAAATGGCACAAAAATAAGGCAGGGGTGCATCATGCTAGTAACGCGCAGGAGCTATTGGAATTCGTCACTTGAAAAATTAAAATTGTGAATCAATCACTCTAAAAAAGGGGTTAGAACCTTTTCCCCCTAAATTTAACCTCCTGAACAAGAATATGAAGTCTTTTTTCTTATATCATGCACAGATTTTTAGATATATGAAAATTATGATTCCGAGCACTTTTGAGGCACATTTTCAGGTAATTTTTGGGGTCGTTTCAGCTTTCTAGATTTCTCTTTATATTTTCTCTCGCTTTCCTTTCTTGACCATCAGTTTTCTAGATGACTCCCTTCTTCAATGTTGGCATGTTTTTTTTGGCTCTTCTGCTTGATCTTGTCAGCTTCTTCTTCTTCCTTTTCTTGTAAGTAGCCTCCCTCTATGTCTTACTTCCTTCATTGATACCAGTACTGATTGTTCTGATGCTCCATTGTACAATACGATGCTCCAATTTGGCCTTCGCCCCAGCTTGTGTTGTTGTACAGGATTTGTCTCTCCTATGTCTCTATTAAGGTCAATATCTCTTCCATTTTAATTGTTAGGACCTGTAACATAATTTAAACCCCAAACGTCCTTAATTGGTTCAATTTAATAAAGTTTAGGACCGAATGCAACATTTCTTCTATGTTTGGTCCTTAAGAATAAAACTTGATGTGGGGTCAAGGTGTGTGTTATTTTTTGATTGGCATAAGTGGAGCATGTGTTCCTATATATATACATGTATATCTCTTTTACAAGATTATCAACTTTCCACACTTAGAAAATTTAGCAAAAAAATTGTGGAACAAGAAAATGCCCTCTCGGGTTGCTACAGTGCCCAAAACAAAAATTCGATTTTTTCATGTTTTCGATTATTTGATGCTTCAGGATCGGTATATTGAAGCCCCTAAGTAGCGTGGTAGCATTGGTTCATCAAGAAAATGGCTAGTTTGCCGGTTATGAAAGTTTTGGGTGTAGGAAAGGCTTGTAAGGTATGTTAATTTTTATCTTTGTTTGTGTTAATTAATGGTTATGAAGGTGTTAGGAATGTGTTAAAATGAAGGTAAAACACAAAAATAGGATGGGTTGTTAACGAAATTATGAATTTTGAGTTATGGTCGAATTGGGAATGGAATTTGTATATGGTTGGATATTGAATTGTTGTCATATAATTGTGTTTCTTTGGCATGAAAATAGTCTTGATGGGGTAAGAGAAGTAGTAGAAAATGATTCAAATAATTCTGTGAACGTTAGCTTAAATTGGAGGCTCATCGAGGGTATTATGTTGCATTTTAGCATTAGGGGGTTTCCGTTGGGCGTTGGGGTGATGTATTATGGCTTTTGGAGAATATAGGAAGGTTTGAATGTGATGGATATGATTTTGATTCATTTCTGCCCTATTTTGTTAATTACGTAGCAATAGCATTTTGTGGCGCTTTGATGTCAAAATGGTATTTGGAAAGGTTTATTGATGTTATTGGTTGTTATTGCTGCTGA
>JAOTQJ010006964.1:0-18332 GCA_025642045.1 Solanum sejunctum
TTCTACTTACTGAGGATGGAGAACTAGAGAGTTTCCATGAAGCAGTATCTCATAAGGACAAAGAAAAGTGGTTTTTCACAATGCGGGATGAAATGGAGTTTCTGCAGAAAAATCAGACTTATGAGATCATAGAACTTCCACAAGAGAAGAAGGCACTGAAAAATAAATGGGTGTTCAAACTGAAAAAGGATGGCAGTGAAAAAGTGATAAAATACAAAGCACGAATTGTAATCAAAGAATTCCAACAGAAGAAGGGGATCGACTTTGGTGAGATATTTTCACTAGTAGTCAAGATGACTTCAATTCGAGTCATACTTAGAATGGTCGCAAGTATAAACTTGGAGCTTGAACAGATGGATGTAAAGATAGTTTTTCTTCACGATGACTTAGAGGAAGAAATCTACATGGAGCAGCCAAAAGGTTTTGAGGTTTCAAGAGATAACCTCGTATGCAAGCTGAAGAAAAGCTTGTACGGTCTGAAGCAAGCACCTAGGTAGTGGTACAAGAAGTTTGACTTATGCATGGCGAGTTAAGGGTACAAGAAAACTTCAGCATATGAATGTGTCTACATTAAGAAGTTTTCTGACGAAAATTTTATTGCTCTTATACTATATGTAGATGATATTCAGATCGTGGGGAAAGACGCAATGAAGATCAACCAGCTGAAGAAGGAACTCTCTAAGTCTTTTGACAGTAAGGACTTAGGATCGGCTCAATATATATTGAGAATGCAGATCACCTGAGATAGGAAGAACCAGAGGTTATGGCTATCTCAGGAAAAGTATATTAAACGAATGCTTGCACAGTTCAACATGAACAATGCCAAACCAGTTAGCATTCCATTAGCCAACCATTTCAAATTGAGCAAGAGATCGTGTCCCTCATCCAAGGAAGAGATTGGGGAGATGTCATCTATACCATATTCTTCAGTAGTCGGAAGTCTGATGTATGTGATGGTGTATGCGAGGCCAGATATTGATTATGTAGTAGGAAGGGTGAGTTATTTTCTCTCCAACCCCGTAAAAGAGCATTGGGAGGCAGTAAAGTGGACTCTCAGGTACCTTAAGGTTACAGTGAAATTATGTCTTTGCTAAGGGGGAGTTGATCCAATTTTGGAGGGCTATACAGATGCAAATATGGCCGAAGATCTTGATAGTAGAAAATCTACTTCAGAATTCATTTACACTTTTGTAGGGGGAGTTGTTTCATGGCAGTCAAGACTACAGAAGTATGTTGCTTTATCTACAATCGAAGCAGAATACATTGCTACCACGGAAGCTAGAAAAGAGATGTTATGGTTAAAGCGTTATCTCTAAGAATTTAGAATCAAGCAAAAGGAATATAAGATACATTGTGACAGTTAGAGTGTTCTGGATTTGAGCAAAAATTCCATGTACTATTCTCGTACAAAATATATTAATATTCGGTATCATTGGATACACAATGTGATGGATTGACAACTATTGAGACTAGTGAAGATCCATACAAAGGAGAATCCAGCTGACATGTTAACGAAAGCGATGACTCGAGAGAAGTTAGAGCTATGCAAAGATATAGCTAGGATGCTTGTTCCGAATATGGCTGGAGGGGGAGAATTGAAGAAGTCCAGCCCCCTTCTTTTTTTCAAGAGATTGTGCATTTGTTGTCAAAAGTTGTTGTCAAAAGTTGTTAAGCAACTTTTGACAACAAGGAGGTTGTTCACCTGCCAAAGAAAATAACAATTAGGTTGTTCATCTGCCAAAGAAAATAACAAGGAGGTTGTTCACTTGCCAAAGAAAATAGGCAGTAACATTTTCTATATAAAGGAGTAATCTGCTTCTAAGAAAACACACCAAGAAAATACTAAAAATACCAAGATAAGAGTGTAGAAAAATGATGAGTTTGAGAGTTGTTTTGTAATCTATTCTTGTGAGTAATAGAAGAAATTTTTTCTCTCAAATTCGTGTTTACGAACGTTTTATTATTCCCTTGGGCATTAACAGTTATTAGCCAGCATTTTCGACTAGAACTTTCCACAGAGGAAGGATAATAATATCAGTTAGTCTCATTGAATTCATATATTAAAAAAAGTGAAATAAGGATACACTTAGAAAATTGTTTGATTGAGGCTCTAAAAGAATGAGCTCTTTTTAATTCAATAACTACTTTCCTTCTAATCAGTAAGCACCAGAATCTCTACAGCATATATTTTAACTATTTTTATTTTATTAGTTTATAAAAAGAACAATTGTAGCTGAATACGAGTAGTGAAGCTGTATCTATAGTTCAGCACTAGCATTGAATGATGATAAGTGATATTTTTAGAGATACTATTATCATTGAAATCATTGATTTCTATTTTACTTCTTTAAAGACTATGTACTTTACTGCAGAACCTCTGATCTTGTGGACTGAGGGGTTTGACATTCTCTTTCATCCGAATCTTAGAGTTGTTGTAGATGATACAACACTTTATTGTACCATCACTGTGATGATGACAATTCAGTTCGGTTTGAATTTGATTTGTAACCACATTAGTGTTTCCACACCTCCAATTACTGAGATTCTCATTTGATTAACCAAATTTTTCTTGATGATAAAAGTTATTTTGAAGCTACTTAGGCTTATGATTGCATGCAAATCAGCTTCAAGGCAATAAGAAAACTATTAATATTAAGTTTAGAAGTTTTGAGGTATTTGATCATATGTGCTTCACAAGATTTATACTCATGGGTTGTATAAAGAAGAATTACAGATGAAGTTCAACAAAAAAGAAAAATCGAATTAATAGAGCTGGTAAGAGATTTGTATTTTTTTTGGCACTTGATATGTATGGTTCTGTTTTTTGTCTAGGTAGAGAGGATGTTTAATATTAGAAACTACATTTCCTTAATATTTACCTTGAATACTGGTTCTCTGTTGTTAAAGTAGAAGTCATGGACATATGAGAATATTATTGTTAAATTCTTGGCTAATTGTGAAGAGAAGAGTGTGTGTGCTTTCATTTGGCATTTTGTTATCGAATGGCTTCGTTTTAATATCAAAACAAAGTATTCGTGTCTTTCAGCATGAAAAGTGAACAAGCACGTTCTAGTAGATTTCACTACCAAGTATTCATTTTCACAGAGAGGTAATATCTAAAAGAAATTTCAGGGTCTTAAAATTTGTTTTAATTTTTGCCCAACTGTTTATATGGTTAATATTATGTCTTAACTGTTTTGGTAGGTTCAAGTTATTTATTCTCGTCCAAAGGTTTATGACACGAAATAAAATTGTAGTTCAGAGTGGGGTGATTATGGAGCTCGAGTTAATGAGTTTGGTCTGACAAAGGCAGTTGATGCCAATACTGAGGAAACAAGTCCATGTATGTCATTGACATATATCTCTATATTGTCGTTTGCTGTAGAGACTTACATAATTCTGGAACTACTAGATAGAACCTTGTTCTAGAATTATTAAATGTAGCTTTGAATTTTAAAATTTGATATTAAGTTGAGGTTCAAGTGAAGTTTTTATGGTTTTAAGTGAAAACACTATAACACGATCTTTGAGCTATTTAATATGACATGATCTCTACTATTAACTATTAACTACTTTTAATAATGCTAAGAAATTAAGAGGAACTCATATAACAACCAATGATTGCCCAATAATATGCCCACACGTTATATTCCTATACTTTGTTTCTCACTAATCATTACTCACCTTACTAACCAAAATTTAAGTTTTATAATGTGTAGAATATAATTTCGTAGCATGAATTTGGACACTTATCTGGAAAGCAATGCACGGGTGCGTTTCTTTATCGTCCAAATCCTCCTTTTTTTTCCAACTTATTATGCATTAAACTTAAAGTGATAAAAATTTATTAACATATTTTTAATAAACATGGTATAAGTGAAGCAGGATTTTAATTAAATTATCATTTTAGTCCATCAACTAATTCAATTATCTAAAATTATCTATCAACTAAATAACAAAAGTTAGGGTTATTAGAGACCAACTAGCGACGAGCTGAGAAATTTAGGGATGACAATAGGGCGAATGCGAGGTAAGTCCCGCATAAACCCACAAGGATTTTACCCGCCCCGCATAAAATAATATTTTATTTTTTACCCGCCTTGCCTCGCCCCGCAAAACTTTTAAATATGTTCCCTTAAGATCTGCTGCAAAATAGTAAAATCCCAAATCTTTGTCACTTTACACACCTGCAAATTCATTTAAAATAAAAACCCATGGCTACATAGGCCACCATTAGGTCTTCATTGTTGGCAGGCGGATGCGTGAATCCCACACATGCGAAGAAGCTTACTTTAGAAACTCGGAGTAGGGCTGTTAATTTTTGTAGGAATTTAGGATTTTGTTGGGAGATGAAACTTGGCCATCCATGGTCATAGCAATTGAATTAGATACAGTAGGAGGGTCAATGAAGGTGTGGTGGCTGTCAAGTCGAGGCACAACCTCATTATCAACATCTCCTCTCTCGTCTCTAGGAAAAATCTCTAGTTGTGTTATGTTTATTTTTTGCTATTTTCTTTCTATATGATTAATTTTACTACCATGTTCCTGATGTTTTTTAATTATTTTTTATAGTGGCAAAATATGATATCTCATTCTGTGTTTGGAGGATGTCCTAACTCTAATTTAGGTGTTATCTTCTATGATTTAGATATGAAGCCATTAATATAAGGTATGTAATTGAATTTAATATTCCATATCTATTTTATTTGTATGTTTGTTTTGTATATACAGATAGTGAGCAATTAACATTGTTTCAGCCTTTCAACAAAGAACTTGAAACCCAAAAAAATTATGAGAAAGTGTATTAAGAATGTTATGCTGCAAGAAGAAACCTTACCAAATGAAAGTTAGTTTTGTAGAGTGGTTAAAGATTTTGAGAGCAATAATGTATATTGTTATGTGAGCAATTTTTTGGTCTCGAGGACCATGTATATCTTAAGAGCAATGTTATGTACACTTAATTGTTTGAAGTCTTTAAAAGTTTTCATGTTCATTTTATTGGTTTATAGATCAAACTGCTTGAGTAGTCAGTATTCATTGAGGTTTACTGAACTATTATTGCTTATTTCTTAATGAAATACTGCACACTTTTACTTTCTTCTAGTTATGAGACTTTTTGTTGAGTTATGGTCCCCCTTGCTTGATGTTTTATCAAGTCCTTCGATAGAGAACAAAAGAAGTAGTGAAACGTAAAGAACAACAAGGATAACAGCACACAAATTTTTACGTGGAAAAACTCCTTGCTTAAGGGAGGAACAATCACGACCTGTCGCTACAGAATTTACCAACCAAAATCCACTAAGAGCGAAATAAAGAAATATAACACACACCCTATTTCTCTACTTTATCTTACAACACAAGTGACTTATGCAACCAGCACAAGCAGAGAGCAGCACCAATCCAGCTTCAAACTACACTACACTTCTCAAGTAGTTAGAATGAAACCTTAACAAACCAATACCTTAGGACTACAACCCTGTCCCAAGATGTGTTTCTGCACTTAGAATACCCCAAGAAATATGTTGATCACTTGCCTCAGAGACTGAGGAGTAATCCTACACTGCACTAGAAGCCAAAGGAAAGCTTTTTCAATTCTTAAATGCTTAAATTGAATATGCTCATGAAAAAATATCATTGAAAGCTTGGACTTCTTTCTTTTATGTTGCTGTCACTGCATCTTTTGGACTGCTGGTCTTTCAGTACAGTTCTGAAAGACTTTTCACCAACCACAGTAGCTTTAGAGGTTGTTTTCCATTACTGAATATGATGCGCCAGCCTGATGCCATACCTGGTACTTGATATAGTTTGTAGTCATCACAATAATACATATGCAGATGCTTGAGTACTTAACAATTTTTTCCTTTTTGATGATGACAAACTATACCTATCAGAATACATGTTCCCCCTGAGTATATGATCCCCTTTTATTTTTACTTACCTGAGTACATGTTCCCCCTGAGTATATAGTCCCTTTTCATTTTTCCTCCTTTTGGCATCATTAAAATGAAACCAGTAAACTAAGAAGCAAAACAGACAGAAAATGCTAAGTAGAAGAGACAACAAAAAAAATATGAAAAGAGATCATAATAAATGAGGAATACATGAAATAAGAACAACTTTGAATGTGCCATTAATGATCACTGCAAGAAGTACACCAGTTCAAAAACCCACACTTCACCAGCCCAAGACAGGGCTACAAACCATCCAGACCAAAATGAAAAAATTTTAGATTATTGTTTAAAAATAACATGTAGTCAGACCAGATGAACAGGGACATGGGGAGTCTAAAGCAGGAAGACTAGGGACTAGAGGACTTGGGTGTAAGGGAACGAAATAGATTGGTCATGGTAGCAGTGTGTTCCTTGTTCACATCCAGAAGCTGCTGAGTGAGAGACTTGACCTCTTGAGATAACTGGGCGTTCACTTCCCTTGATGTGGTCAACTCAGCCATGTCAGGTCCTTCTCTGGGGACTTTCGCCTCTGCATTTAACCTGATAATATGGGCATTCTTGGCAACCAGATCAGTAGTCAGTTCCTTGACTTTGGCTTTTAGGGCCTCAATCTGATCCAAAAGATCAGACATTTGAGACTTTCTAGAACCAACCCTAACTCAGCACATTCACACTCCACAAGAGTGGTTTTTAGAGAATGACTGCTTAATAGATCCTATAATTCCCTTGCTTAACTCAACCCCACATGCGTCAAACACTCAATTTAATAAAAAGCCATATGCCAAACCATATTTACCCTCAGACATTCTGAATACTTTGGTCATGTGTTTCATCATTAATGCAGGAAGGTTAATTCTTGTCATGGTATACAGTTTCTCCATGATATACAGGTTTGCCATTGTAGCCATAGAACGTTTATCTGATTGAGGCAACAACACCTTATTGACAAACTCAAAGAACAACTGATATTTCCCCTTGAGAACCTTCTTGAGGACGGATGCTGGGTTGACACTTTTCAACTTCACAAAATATCCTCCAAGAAGGCTCTGGAAGGGGACTTGTCAATAACGGTGTGAATCCCAATTCTCCTAACCCCAAAGATGTCACCCAGGCTCTCTTCATCCACCCTAAAAGAGATATTTCTAATGCTGGTTATGAAACTCCCATCTTCCTAAAACTCCATCTTCAGGTAAAATTCCTTGACCTCCCACTCATGCAGAAACTATACGGGCCACTCAAACAAATACCCCAGCCTTGAAACTCTACAGTAGCTACTAATTCCCTTATACATTGCCTATTCTTAGTAGTAAGCTCAAATACTCTCCCATTTAGGAATTTTTGGTCCTGAAGTAGACTCACTCATTTTTCCCTAGACATAGGTTTTCCAGATCTTCATTTTTTGACTAGTGCACCTGGTCCCCGAATGGAAACTAGTACACTCTATTTTCCTCTACTAGCCGAGAGTTCAGTCTGACTAGGTCCTTAAGTTACAGGATTTCCTTCATCTTCAGACTCTATCCAATCAATATTAACATCTTTATTAATATCCACTAACTTATCTTCGGATATTCCTTCCTCAACCACCATTATTGTTCGTTACTTTTTCCTGGCAATGTGCTTTTGATGACAAGCCGTCATAGCATCTCCCAATACCTTGTTCTCCATACCACGTGTAGAGTAAGTTCTTCTGACAGTGAGTCCCTCATCAGGAACCTTTTCTTTACCCTTATTTAAAACAGGGGTTGGTTGGCGTTTCCAGATTAGTGGAGTACCCTCGTCGTCATCTTCGTCATCAATCTCTTCCTCCACAGTGACATTCATAGGTCTAGATTCTAGCAGCCTTCTGAACACAACTAGGATGGCCCAGGGCTAGGGCCAGGTCAGGACGAGTGACACCAGACATTTTTGGTGAGGGGGAAGTCTTGACAGACTTTAGTCCCAATGATGATGTAGGAACAGAAGCTAGGGATGGAGAGGAAGGGTTGAGACCTTATACAAGTGGATGAAGGTTTGTAGTTTTGACTGGAACATGAACAGGAGTTGAGGGTGGAGTGACAATATTTGGAAATGATGAGGAGCCTGACTCAACATCCTAATAATAAGAGTAATGAGCAGGGCTGATATCCATGAGATTCTACGTATAAAGACAATTACAGCTTGGGGGAGAAGATGAACAGGAAGGAGATGAACCAACTCAGAAAAGGAAGGGATGAATCGAACTTCTTTTTTTGGATTTTTACTAAAAGAAAAGGATTTGAGTTAGTGTAAAAAGAATTGATTATGGCCTTTTAAAGGAAGAAAAGAGAAAGGTGTCTAGTCCCTAATTGGTCGCAATGCTTAGAAGACTAAATGGAATGACATTCATTCAAAAAAGCTGAATAGACGTGACATGTTTTGAGCATAATTATTAACGAAGTGAGAGATAATGAATGAAGTATTAACCTGGTGATGTATTAGGTCCCTCAGTGAAGTTCTTTCAATTATGTTCTTTAAAAATTATGAGACTTTTTCAAGATCTGCTACCTGCACGCGATACAAGGCATTTGATTGAGGGTGAATGACTTTTCAGATACCTGATTTGACCTTTTTAGCCATGATATGTAGAGGACAAATTTGCAGTTACTTGACATTATCATGTTGCATCTTGATCAACCCCAACCTCAACCTATGTCGCTCAAATTAGTCCCTGGAAAGAGGTTTAGTGAAGATATCAGCTATCTGGTCCTCTGTGCTGCAGAATTTCATACAGACATTTCCCTTTTCTACCTGATCCCTGAGAAAATGATGTCTTACATCTATGTGCTTTGTTTATGATAAATTGGATTCTTGGCCATGTTCAAAGTACTAGTATTATCACACAGGAGTGGGATGGTGTCAGTTAATACTCCAAAATCTTCCAACTGTTGTTTGATCCACAATAACTGTGAACAACAAGCTGCAACAGCAACATACTCAGCCTCAGTGGAGGATAGTGCCACTGAGTTATGTTTTTTTGTTCCCCACGATATTAGTGAAGACCCTAGAAAATGAGCCATGCCAGAAGTGCTTTTTTGATCAATTAGATATCCTGCAAAATCTGCATCAGTGTAACCAACTAAGTTAAAATAATCACCAGTGGGATAATAAAGAGTTAAGCACTCAGACCCCTTGAGATATCTAAGAATGCACTTACCAGGCTTCAAATAAAATTCTTTTGGCCAAGATTGAAGTCTTGCACACATGCCAATACTAAAGAAGATGTATGGTCTACTAGAAGTCAAATGCAACAATGATCCAATGATACCTCTAAACATGATATCATTTACAAGAGTACCATTTTCATCAACATCTAGTTTGGTACTAGTTGCCATGGGAGTATCACTAGGCTTGGCATCCATTAGTTGATACTTCTTGAGCAAATCCCTGATGTATTTTTCTTGACTTATAAAAATCCCACCAGGGGTTTGTTTAATCTGTAGCCCCAGAAAGAAGCTAAGCTCACCCATCATGCTCATTTCAAACTCACTGCGCATTAGATCCCCAAATTCTTTACAGAGAGAATTTGTAGTTGCTCCTAAGATAATGTCATCCACATACACTTGAACAATCAAAAGATTTTTTCCTCTAGTTTTTAGGAACAAGGTGTTGTCAATCTTCCCTCGTTTGTAACCATGCCCAAGTAAGAAACCAGACAATTGCTCATACCATGACCTTGGAGCCTGCTTTAGTCCATACAAAGCTTTATCCAGCTTCATTATATGATCCAGATATTCTACACTTTTAAAACCTGGAGGCTGGTTTACATAGACTTCCTCCTTTAGATATCCATTTAGGAAGGCACTCTTGACATCCATTTGAAATAACTTGAATTCCATATAAGTAGCAAAAGCAAAAAGAATTCTAATGGCCTCCATTCTGGCTACAAGAGCAAAGGTTTCATCATAATCTATGCCTTCCTCCTGATTGAAACCCTGACCTACAAGTCTAGATTTATTTCTGGTGATGATGCCATTCCCATCAAGCTTGTTTCTGAACACCCATCTGGTCCCTATAACTATTCTGTCAGAAGGCCTTGGAACCAGATGCCAGACTTTGCTTCTCTCAAATTGAAGTAATTCTTCCTGTATTGAGTTTACCCAGTCAGCATCTTTGAGTGCTTTTTTGATATTCTTGGGTCCTATGGAGGACATAAATGCATCACAAACTGTCAGATTTCTAGCCTTGGACCTGGTTTGGATCCTAGAGTCCAAAGGAGAGACTAGATTATCCATTGGATAAGATGCCTGCATCTGTGAGGTCTTGTAATGGTTTGACATTGACTTCCTTAAGCAGCTGAATCATCTATTGAGGTTTGTTGCACTGCACTTGCTTCATCTCCTTGACCAGTCCTATCTGTCTGCATATCAGACTCTTAAGTTGATGAACCTGATTCTGCAATAGCATCACCAGCTTCAGCATGATCATCAGGTTTATTTGACTGTAGATTTGCATGATCTGCAAACAGAGTGTCCACTAAGCATCATCTTGTATTTGTAGAGGTTCATCTTAGTCTGAATCTTCTAGATCAATTGTACTCATCCCGTGTCTAGCTTCATAGAAAATGACATGTACGCTTTCTTCAATGCAGTTGGTTCTTTTATTGAAAACTCTTGCTGCTAGTAGAGTATCTAATAAATACCCCTTCATTGCTTTTGGAGTCAAATTTTCCAATTTCTTTGCCATTTTTGAGAATAAAACATTTGCACCCAAATGTCCTTAGATGACTAATGTTAGGCTTTCTTCCGAACAAGAGCTCATAAGGAGTTTTATTTTTGAGTGACCTTATCAGACATTTGTTAGTGACATAGCAACCAGTGTTTACAGCCTCAGCCCAGAAGTTCTTAGCCAGATCAGAATCTATTAGCATGGTTCTTCTAATTTCTACCAGAGTTCTATTTTTCCTTTTCACTACTCCATTTTGTTGAGGAGTACATGGAGCAGAAAATTTTGATGAATACTACTTTCAGCACAAAAGCTATTCAAGATTGAGTTTTCAAACTCAGTGCCATGATTTAATCTAATTCCAACAACTCTGCATCTAAACTGACTCTGAATCTGCTTAATTAGGATGATCAGCAAATCATCAACTTTATCCTTGGATCTCACGAACTTTACCCAAGAGTACCTTGAGTAATCATCAATCACTACCAAGATATACTTCTTTTCAACTTTACTTTATACCTTTACAGGGCCACAAAGATCAGTATGAATAAGTTCAAGAGGTCTAGTGGTGCTTACCTCCGCTTTGGATTTGAATGATTCTCTAGTCTGCTTTCCTTGAGCACAGGCTGCGCAAACTCTTAGACTGTTGAACTTTACCTTGGGCAATACTTTAACCAGATCTTTGGACACCAGTCTGTTTAGTAGGGAAGGGCTAACATATCCCAATCTTTTATGCCACAAATCACCTGATTCATCTTGAGACTTCAGGTATGTCAAATTGTCTTGCTTTATAGTCCTCAGGTCTGCTACATACATATTTCTGAATTTCAGGGCTGTCAGCATAACTTCATTTGTCTCCAAATTTGTTAGAGTGCATTTGTCAGATAGGAACCTAACTTCATTTCCCTTATTGCATATTTGAGAAACACTAAGTACACTGCACTAAAAACCTTTGACATAGTACACATCCTCAATGGCTTTCTCAAAGCATTTGCCTATTTTTCCTATTCCCATGATGTACCCTTTTAACCACTGCCAAAAGAAACACTGCCTCCTTTAAATTCCTTCAGCAAGATAAAGTTTTTGCTCCTCCAAGTCATGTGCTTTGAGCATCCACTCTCCATGTACCAGCACTGATTGCTCCGTCCTAACCTTTCTTATAAAAAATTTAGAAGTTCCATGATGTACCCCTTTTAACCACCGCCAAAAGAAACACTGCCTCTTTTAAATTCCTTCAGTGAAAGGAAGTTTTTGCTCCTCCCAGTTATGTGCTTTGAGCATTCACTCTCCATATACCAGCACTGACTGCTCTCTCCTAACCTTTCCTATAAAGAATTTAGAAGTTAGTCTTGGGAACCCATTTTAGCCTGAGTTTCCAATAAGCAGATAAAGGTCTAATAACAAATTTTCTGGTCCAGAAAGGCAAGGGTCTTGGGCTTAGGACTTGGCACTCCGCTCACTTCAAGGTTATCTGATTTAACTGACTTTTGGTTGTTCAAGGTTCTCTTAAAAATCTCACAACCTTCCTTCAAATGATCATTTCTTTTGCAATGAAAGCATAGCAAGTTGTCAGTAACTAAAACATACTTACTATGAGGGTTGTAAGTTGGATCTATTTTGTTGACATACCCAAGACCCCTTTTTTCTGTACTCCAGCTGCAGGACATGTCTCCTAGGAGTTTAGAAGAGGTTGTCCACTTCATAGAATTTTTTTAGATCCTCCCCAACTCTCATAAGATCCTTCTCAATTTCATAGTTCCTTTCTAAGGCCAGAGTCAATTTTATTTCTGCCTCTTTCAGCCATTCTGTTAGGACAGACTCATTTTCACTAATTTTTCTTTTTAACTTAATATTAGACTCATTTTCATCTTCCATCCGATTCAAAAGTTCCCTTTTTCAGTTTCAAGTATCACAATCCCAACCTCAAGATCTTTAACCTGAGTCACCAACACAAATTTCTCATCTTGAGAAAAATCTACACTATTGTTTACCATATCTTTCTCAGTGGTCAGTTCATAGATGAAGTCAATAAGGACACATGCTAGTTTTTTGAGCTTTCTAGTAAAGTACAGATCTAAATTATCTTTGAGATCAAGAAGAGTTACCTCATCTTCATCCTCATCATCATCTGACTGTGCCATGAAAGCAAATAGTCCATCATAAACCTTATCATCATCTTTTACAGCAAGCATGGATGAATCTTCAGGTTACTTATCTTCATCAGAACTACTGAAGGCATTTCCCCAAACACTTTGGGCCTTAATCATTATTTTATCAGCAGCAGCCTTCTTTCGGAACTTGTCAGAGACCAGGTCCCTCCTTTTTTCTTTAACTTCCTTGTTGTCTCCCCTAACATGAGGGCATTCTCTGATGAAATAGCCAAGCTTACCACATCCATGACACAAATCTGAACCTCCGTGAGCTCTTTTAATATTTTCTTTCTTTGCTAACTCATGACTTTTTCTCATAAATTTCTTAAATCTCTTGGTGAGATAAGCCATGTCGACTGCATCAATATCTTCATCACTTTGAGTTGGCTGCCACGCTAGTGTTTTGTCCTTCTTTCCTTCTCTTTTGGCAGAAGCCTACTTCTTATTCAGCTCACGAGTACGAAGGATGCCATGAGAACATCCATCCTCAAGGTTTTTAGGTCCTTTGGCTCAGTTATAGCATCCACTTTACTTTTCCGGGATTTAGGAAGAACTCTCAAGATCTTGCGATCTTGCTTACTTTGGCTTATAGATTCTCTCAGGCACTTGAGTTCATTTGTTATGCTGAAAACCTTGTCTCCATCTCCTGCATAGTTTCACCTTCAAGCATGATGAAATCCTCATACTGAGAGGTTAACATGTCCACCTTGAAATCAATGATTTGCTCAGTCCCTTCATGAGCATTTTTGAGATAGTCTCAAATCTCTTTGGCAGATTCACAGCCAGAGATCCTGTTGTATTCGTCAGCTCCTATACCATATACAATGAGATTCTTTGCTTTGTAATTCTTCTCTATTTTCTTTCTATCCGCTTCTGTGTACTGTTGCCTATTCTTTGGAACAGATTTAGTGATCTCACCATCTTTGACTTCAATCATGGGAACATAGGGTCCATCTAAGACGATATCCTGCATCTCACTTTCGTCAGCCATTAAGAAGTCATGCATTCTTCCATTCCACCATCCATAGTATTTTTCATTAAACCTTGGTGGTCTAGTGGATGATTGTACTTCCTCCAAGTTTAGTGGGGCAACCATCTTTCCGTAGAATCTCAAGGTGTGAACCAAATAGAGATTCCTGGCTTTGATACCAATTATTGAGTTATGGTCCACCTTGCTTGATGTTTTATTAGGTCCTTTGATAAAGAACAAAAGAAATAGTGAAACGTAAAGAACAACAAGGATAACAACACCCAGATTTTTACATGAAAAACTCCTTGCTCAAGGGAGGAACAACCATAACATGTCGCTACAGGATTTACCAACCAAAATCCACTAAGAGCAAAGTAAAGAAATATAACACACACCTTATTTCTCTACTTTCTTTTACAACACAAATGACTTATGCAACCAACACAATCACAGAGGAGCACTAGTCCATCTTCAAACTATACTACACTTCTCAAGTAGTTAGAATGAAACCTTAACAAAGCTATACCTTAGGACTACAACCCTGTCCCAAGATATATTTCTATACTCACAATACCCCAAGAAATATGCTCATTACTTGCCTCACAGACTGAGGAGTAATCCTACACTAGTGAACAAGCTTACAACTTACACAAGACTCAAGAGCTATAGACCTAGTCTATCAGGTCCCTTGTTTAGGTTTACTATAATCTGCACTAGAAGCCAAAGGAAAGCTTTTCCAATTCTTGAATGCTTAAACGGAATATGCTCGTGAAAAAGTATCCTTGAAACCTTGGACTTCTTTCTTTTATGTTGTTGTCACTGCATCTTTCGGACCGTTGGTCTTTCAGTACAGTTCTAAAAGAATTTTCACCAACCACACCAGCTTTATAGGTTGTTTTCATTACTGAATATAATGTGTCAGCCTGATGTCTTACCTGGTACTTGATATAGTTTGTTAGTCATCAAAATAATACATATGCAGATGCTTGAGTACTTAACAACTTTTCTTTGGGTAGGTTGAAATATTGGTTGTCTACCAATGATACTCACTTTGAGATATCTATATTCTTTTTCATATCATAGTTATACCATTTGCCTTGTCCAAACATTTTTAGAAGCTTCATCCATAGAGATGCATTCTTGTGAAGGTAATCTCATAATTGTAAATCTCTACAGGAATTCTTAGTTAAGGTTCTCATTTTATGGCTAGACTGGGAGTCATTTGACCTCCTTTGGTACCTGCTCGTGTGTTGGATTTGCATATATTGGTGTTGTCCCCTTTGATTTGCTTGTATGAAGCTCATTAGTGGTACCATACTAAAAGATATAGAAGATATATTCAATGAGAATACATCCAACAAAATTATCTTCTATAGTTCTACTTCAATTTAAAGGTACATTCATCAGATATTGAATTAATATCTTCTGCTTTCTCTGGTTTATAATCATATTATGGGTTCTTGCATTTCATTCAATTTAACTTTCAATTTAAGTCAAGAAAACTTCTACATTTTGGCCTCATTGACTGTTATGACTTCTTTTCCTCTACTCTTCAACTACTACAGTTTCTTGAAGATAAGTTTTCTCTTCTCCTCTTTTATCTATTTCATGTCTCTTTATCTTTTCTCTGTTTTTGCTGCTGCTACTTGACTGCGCTATTGGGGACATTCTCACACTTAATATCCGCTCATCCTTCATGTGATCAGTGAACTACTTTTTTAATCTCTCATTCAATGTCTTAAAATTTAGGTTCTTTACATACAGAGATCGTGACTCAATTCTATCAAGATCAGCGTCTAAAAAGTTGCACGTGCTTCAGCTGATTCCAGGAAGACAACCAAAGCTAAGATTTTGGTAGGAGGAAGAATAATCTTATCCAGGCTCCCGAACTTCCCAAACATATTTGCAAGTTCACCTTCGATGAACCATAAGGTAAGTTCTTAACTTGAATAACGTGATTGCTTCATGTTACACTATCAGTTTTTTCAATAGCATAACTTCCAATGCGACAATATTAACTCCAGCTTTCGTAAGAGCCTTTTCTTCTCTCCTCTATCACTTGAGTCTCACCCAAATGCTATACATACGACAAGATTATCAGCTTCTCTATCCAGAAGATCACTTTTACTCGCACCAAATTTTCTTGCAATATTTTCAACAACAGTGTCTAGCCGAATTAAAAGAGTATTCCAAGATTGTATATTTCTACTAGCTTCAGATGCCTTCCTTTCCTCGTGTCTCTGCTGCTCAAATGTATTTGAAGATTGCTTAGTATTAGCAATTGTCTCTATCTTCTCTGGAGAAATTTTCTATTTTGCTGGCATAACATGAAGTAATCATCCTTGAAAGATTGAACTGTCCAGCTCTGCTAATGGCCTAGTAGTAGATTTGTTAAAATATTTGCTTGTGTGGGTTTGTCTGTAGAATTTTTTTAAGATTAGTTCAGTTATCCAGCATTCAGTTTGCATGTGTTTGATTACAGGCGAATGCAACGTCTAATGCGGTTAATGCGCAAGTGTCACTAGTTCCTGACAATCAGGTATTCTAGCTGCTTAAATTTAGTTCCTTACTTAAAATTTGATTAATACAAGCATTGTCAGAGTGATTTTACTCTGTTTTTACCATGGCTATTTGATAGCTAAAATTGGAGCTTTATTCAAGAAAAAAAGAATAGAATGAGGCAAATATGAAATGTGTTGGTTGGCCAGGAAAGTGGTATTATCATTAACATGGATTTGTCACTCTTTTTTAAAATTCTTTTTAATAAAGTAACAACTTGTTAGAGTGTTTGTATATAATAGTACTAAAATTTATCGAAATGCTCGTCGCCATAGGACATGAAAATATGATGTCATCCAGTAGCTATTGTTAGAAGAAGAGACTAGTTCCATATGTCTGCTATAAGTGTGCGAACTATTTAATAGGAAGGAAAATTCTCTCCTCTTGTTAGTTTGATCCAGCACTTATATGCGTTTCTTTATATTTTAGAGGAGCAAAGGTGAGTAAACTAATTGAATTGGATAAGAATTAAAACCTAAATAGTTGTTGATTTATCATTCAAGTGTATATCATCACACTTTCGGTCAATCTTGATTGCTTTGAGAGAATTAAGTAGTGATTAATTATTGTTAAAACAATTGCAAGGATTATTTAACCTATTGTATAATTGATATTTACACTTTTTTTCTGAATGAAATTTCCTTTTACTTTCTGCAAGTTTATAATAGTGGAGTTTACATGAATTTTTGAGGACACACAATTTCGTTGGCTATCATTTTTGTGGAAATAACTTGTATTATTAGCTAGGGATATTTCCTACATGTGCTTTTTGCTTAGGAAATATGTACACATGATTATTACTATAGCTTATGTTGGTTGTACGGTTCCAATAATTGATGTTGATCTATTTTTGTTATTAAATACTACTAGTATTGTATCCACATGGTGCGCGGTCAACAAATATTAATCATAATTTTTTTAAGTAATAAAATTTAATTATCAAAAAATACTATAAAAATTTATTGTGTCACTTTGTATTATTTTGCTCCACTTGCTTTAATATATTACTCACTATTTCCCTTTAAAATCACTAACTTCTCTTGTTATTTGCACTTGTATATTTTGCTCCTTAGAAATGAATATTTTGGAAACAATATTGTTAGTTGAATTAATTTTTTTTAAAATGTAATAGGAGGCAATATTTTATCACATATAGGCAATATTTGAATAATCATAAAATTTCATGTGAAACAATTTGTGAACGTACAGCAGCATAATTACTAACATCATATCTTCACTATCTTTTTTCTGAATAAAATAATAGTTTGTCACCTATAATATTGTACTTTGAAATATAAAGGGGTTACTAAATTATTATGAATATTTGATCATGAATTTTTTTTTTTTTTTGGTAGAAGGCTGAAAAATATGTTTGACCATTATATTTTAAAATTTTCAAGAATTTGAAAAATAATAAAAATATATTTAAATTTTTTAATAATAAATTACTCATGAATAGATAAAATAATTCTAATTTGTTGCATGGCTAAACATAAGTCAAATTTATAGATAATAATTCCTATGTCTCATTTTATGTGACAACCTTTGATCTAACAGAATATTTAAAGAATTTTTTTGAAACTTGTGGTTATGATTTTTTAGGGGTGTGGATTTTCTTTTCAATCGGAGGAAATAACATCTACTTTATGATCCGCAAGGTATGTATTTGGTTAGATTTATCATTGTTGTTTCATGATTTTACTTCATTTTTTTTTAATTATTATTAACAGTTTTGCTATAATGTGCATGTAGATGCTAAGTTAATTTGTAGAGCTTATGTGTCCATTAAATTCATTTCCTCTTCTGGATTTGAAAATTTAATTGTTCAGATGAGTTTACACTCATGTACGTCGATATTTCGTCTTTACCGTCCAGATCTGAGAAAAGATTAATTCTTTTCTCTATTTTCTTGCTCTATACATTTTTTGTATACATTTTTTGTACGCTGATTTTATGCTATTTTGTTTGATTTGCTGCATTGCTCTTCATTGTATCTCTTTTTGAATTATTTTTGTGTTTCTG
>JAOTQJ010006985.1:0-18328 GCA_025642045.1 Solanum sejunctum
TATCTTGCCCAATTTATTTTATACTTTTCAATATCAAATCCCGATCCTTATCGCGCTTTCGCTATCGCCTGTTTATTCCCTAACAGAAAGAAATAGGGCAACACTTAACCTTCCACCTGTAATCATGATCCATGGGGAAATTATACCAAAGTGATTGCAAATATATGTTTTATACCTGCCCGAGTGGTGCTAATTTAGCCGAAGTGGCGAAGTTTTTATTTGTTTTCTTCTTTTCCACTTTTACAACAAAAGTTTCAAAAGTTTAGTCATCATTAGATACTGGTTGTATCTGGTGGTAAACTTTTACACCACCCAACAAACAGTATGGACAGCGATTAGTGAAATTTATTGGAGGGGGCATATCTACGTTCTCCCAGAGTGATTTTGGACACCATGCCACATGCAATTCTCATCCACTTACATCGGGTGTTAAAATACTTTTCTGAATGAATTTTTCAGACAACAAACATGGATGATTATTGCGTCGAGGCTAGCAGCAATTGATATGCTCATGCATTAAAACATGTTTAGTCCTACTATGATGGAGGTTGTTCTGTAAAAGAATGTTTAAATGATCATTCTTCCCTGTACGGCTGCCATTTCAGCTTCATCAAAATGGTTTTTGACATATTGTTAAAAAAATAACTCCCTTGTCATTCTTCCCAAGTTCTTTACCATTTCGCTTTTCCCTTTCTTCCGCCACCTTCATTTACGTTACTGCCGCTTCTTGGCCCATGCTCTATATGTTGTTTCTATTTATTACCATTCATATTGTTTAATTATGATTATTATTCTATTAATATTATTATAATATTACTATTACTAATTACTAATGGGCTAAAGATAATTAAGGCCAACTTTGAGACTGAAATATTAGCCCACATATCCTCTCTGTTATCGTTAAATTTGCGCCTCTTTACAGTGCAGTGTACATAACTGCTTACGGCTCTTCCGAAACGTTGCGCGCCTCATTGTAATTGGTTCCAACCTCTTTCAATCCAACTATAAAAGCATTTACATCCTTGGATACTACCACTCTCAAACCACTCCTTTTTACCTTGCCTATTAAACGACACCTAAGTATTTCTCTCTTTCAAAAAATGTTATCGACTATGGCATATTCACTGTTGTCGGAGTTTGATACCACACGAGATGACTGGTTGATTAGGGTACGAGTTTGCCGCATGTGGCAATATATAAATTTCAATCGAAGAGATGAGATGATAAACCTGAACGTTGTTCTTATCGATGAAAAGGTAATGCGGATCACTTATTAAATATAAACGACCAGGCTAAATAGCTTGCTGGGAACGCACCAACTAAACCTCTACCATCAGGGAACTTTAGACATGCTATAATATGGAAGAATCAAGCCAACAAGGTTCGAGAGAAGTTGAGTGAAGGCTCAGTGATTGCTGTCCAGAACTTTAAAGTTGCAGAAACAAGTGGTGATTATAGGCCAATATAGTCCAACTTTAAAATAACATTCTCGCGCATTACTGTCGTGCACAATTTACAGGATGATATTGTTCATATCCCTGATAATGGCTTCCAATTTATCTGCCCCGATATGATTCGCTCAAGGATCAACAACAACACCGAGCTTACGGGTATACTTATTCCTATCATATATTGTATTCACATTCGGCATGTATACTCATTCATCCCAACCAAGAAACATTTCAAAGCAGCCCCCTACATATTGTATAATGCAATTTCACTATATTTTACAGTAACAAGTTCAATATGTGAATGATTATTATATTGCTCTTCTACAGATGACAGGTCTATCAAAGCAAAAATAACATTGTAGGAGGAACATGGGGAAGCATTTTACCGCTACTTTATCCTAATGACTCCAGTACATATATTGTCATTGTTACAGCAACAACCGTAAAGGAATTTCGAGGTAATATCTTTTTTCCCAATACTGGTATTCTTAACCATTCTTATGTATAAGCATAGTGACGCTTAACTTATACTACTTTGATAACAGGCAAACTCAATTTTTCTACCACCTGGGCAAGCAAAATGTATGTTGATCTAAAAATGGACATCATCACACCATGGCTGTAGAAGTTTACCCCCAATTTCGTTCAGGTTCAAACTATTGCGAGCCCTAATGCAACTACCATTCCTATAGAGGTTTCTATGTTTGAAAACAGAATGACTATAACAGAGTTGCTATATTCAGAGTGGAGTTTTGACGTAGAGGTTGGTATCTTAATGACCCTTTTGGCCTTACTACGACTACAGTCAACCAACAAGCTTGTACTTTATAGGTTATATATATATATATCTTTTAACATATTGTAGGAATGCATGGTTACGCTACAGGCAAAGATCAGTGAAATCAATAAATACTTCGATTGGTATTACATTTCCTGCAATTTATGCAACAAAAAATCAAGCCGAGGAATGGCGTCTACATATGCCGCACGTGCCAAAAGAAATGTGACTTCCCCGTGGTTAGGTAACATAACAACTCAAAATGTACCTTTTGCGCCTTCTAGTTTAACAAACACTAACATTTTAGTGAATCACAGATACAAGATCCAAAGTAAGGTTGAAGACAACAACAAGGGAAAGAGACTACATTGGTGCTATTTAATGGGGTGGGTGAAAAGTTGCTTGATACTTCTGCTTACTAATTAGTTAATAGATTGTCCAAAAGTGGCACAAACATACCGCCTGAAATACAAAGCCTTTGTGGGAAGGACTTTGTCTTCAAGCTTAGATTGACGCAATTTAATTTGGAAGAGGGGCCGGAAAACTATACAGCGACAAAAGTTTACGAACCGAATGAAGAATTGGAATCACAACATCGCAGAAACAAAGAGAAACAGGTGAAGTGCTAGAAAAAAAATTTCACATACTACTCCATATTCTCTTAATATATTATTCATCTTACAAACAATATGTTGCCCATAATATTCTATTGCTGTTTTACTCTACAGGGAAAAGAGAAAGTAGATGAATCACTAGAACTAAAACCTCATAATAGTGTTGAGTCGACGACAAACAACTCAATAGAACAAGCTCACCATGGGGGAGGGGCTTCAACTTCCAAGAGGAGAGTTTCTACAAGAAAGCTGAGAAGGAAGCTCTTCATAGACAACGATGAAGATGGTGGACCGGAACTAAAACTCCAGAATGTTGTTTTGTCGAACACAGACAACTCAACAGAAGGAGTGGTTTCATGTTCCATGAGGAGAGTTTCTACAAGAAAGTTGCAAAAGAGAATGAAGAGTTTCATGGACGACGACGAAGTTGGTGATGGAGACACCAAGAAAAGGCCAAAGTAGAGCGTCCTCTCAAAGCTATAGACAGTAATTTTATAACATTAATGAAGTACTGTAAAAAAAAAATTCTGTCGAGGAACTTCAGATTAATGATTCCCACAGTGGCTGTTAGTATAGGCATAAATTGTCACACTAGCATATGTCCGTGTATTTAAAGAAAGTGTTGTTTATATGTCACCTCAGTTCCCAGATTTTATTGTAGCCTTATTGAGCCACCAACAACTACTACCTATTCATATAACATTACAACACTAAACATTGTATTGTTGAGTTTAAATGCATATTTGCCTGTCATATTTCACCTACAGGGGAGTTTTCTAATTTGGTAATCCTACTAAAAAAGCATATTTAATGTAAGAAATTTTAAACTTTCAACCTCTACACTACCGCACCCAAGAAATACAACTCTATGATCCATCTAACAGCCTCCCAAAATGGCTGATAAATTTCAACACTTCTTTTTCACCTTCTTCACCTTCCAAGGTTGTTGCCTTTCAGGGCTATACTTTCTTCACTTGCTCAACAAATACAATGTCCCATCAGTTTAATGTCAGTGGTTGTCTAAGCAATTTTACTACGTTAATGTCACGACCCAAGCCTAGGGCCTAGACGGGACTGGCTAATGGGGAACCTAAAGGAACCCCAAACAACCTCATAGCATATCATTATACATCCTTGGTCGCGGAACAATTAAATGATATTTGAAGAATGGAAATAAGGGAAAAGGTTACTAAGTGAAAACTTGTCATAACATAGAGTCAAGAGATAATAGAATCAACTCATGGCATAAATACATAGCTTTGTCCAACAAAACCTCTACTACATAGATAATGGCGGGTGTGAAGACATACAACTGGGTTTATCCTCATAGTCATAAGTAAATAATAAAGTAAAGAAAATATTAATACATAGTGTGAGAGAATAGTCCTTGTCCCTAGAATGGAGGACTCACCAAAGGTTAACTTGAATAATCCATCAAGCCACAAGAAGAATCAATAGGAGCTCTGGTCCCTACATGATGATATCATGTAGGCAAGAGTATGCATTAGTACTTTTGGATGTAGTAAGTATGTGGGATACAATGCAACAATAGATAGGCGTCATAATCCAAAATGCATAACGATAGGCAATAGGCATAATATAGCAATATGAGATGTATGATCAATGAATAAGTAAAACATGGTTAAGTAAATCATGCTCATATAAGATATCATATGCAAAGAATAGACCAATGTCATGACCTTAAATTTCGCAACTGTGAGGACCACGCAGAAGTGAACGTACCGGTAGCATCAAACTGCCATGGGTAGGGGGCGATAGTTCCGCGCACTAGACTCTCGGCCCGTGTCACCAAGCTAGATTTACAACCTTGGTTGGTTATTGATGGTCACACAACAATCATCCGAGGTGGTGAGGTATAAACCCCTCATATGGTTGATGTTGGTCACACCCTAATCATCCTAGTTGGTGAAGTATAAACCCCTCACATGGTTGATGAGTACAAACCCCAACTCAGTTAATGATGGTCACACCCCAATCATCCTAGGTGGTGAAGTACTAACCCCTCACATGATTGATGTTGGTCACGCCCCAATCATCCTAGGTGGCGAGGTATAAACCCCTCACATAGTTACCCAGGCTCTTATCCCCCCAGATTGGGCATGGTCTAGTGCAACACTTTATATACGATTCATCATAAGCTCTAATGCAATACCTCATGTAGGAATAATCATCTACATAAGCTCATTTCATCATCACAACATCATTCATATCATATTTCATGCTTTGGACCTTCAATTTCTCAAGGAAACATAAACGAACATTTTGTCAAACACCTTGGGGGTGTAATGGGGGGTAAAAGAGCATGCAATATAGAAATGAAATCATGTAGGAAAATCAGTGGTAAAACCTTTTAATCAACACCTTGCAACACCCCCAAGACGTTCACATCAAAACCCTCATCAATTCCAACATTAGATCGTAGATTTGAAGCTCAAAACATGCTAAAACAACCATACTTTCATGAACTAAAATTATTGTGCAATAAATTTTTCAATATACAAGACCCACATGGAAAATCAATTTTAAATCATACAATATTAATTAAAAGAGGGTTTAGACACCATGGGTGGAAGGATCCAACGATCAACACCACATACATTAGCTTTGGAGAGGTCCTTGTAAAAGATTTTAATGGAGACTTGAAGTTTGAGTGAAATCCTTGAAGAAATCCATAAAATTGGTCTTGAGTTTGGGACTTGAATTTAGGGTGAAATATGAGTCTAAATGTTTTAGTGAGTTTTGGGGAATGTTTAGGATGATATGAGGGTGAAATAAGTCTAAGTATATATATTTTCAAGTGTGGGAACCCTTAGGCCCAAGACTTAAAAGTCTTGGACCGAAGTCAAAGAGAAAATAGAACCAAAATGGACTGCTCACTGGAAATTACATTTTTTGCACGGACGAGTTTTACAAAAATGGTTATAAATCCTTTATCCGTACTAGCAATGAGGTGAACCGAAGTGCGTTGGAAAGCCCATTCAAAAAGGGCTTTCAGTTGGTAGGTTGTAGGCCACCCAGTTCTTTGTGTACTGAGAGATATGCCCCTTTAAAGCGGACCCTCCTAAATAGCATATTTTGCAATTTTCGAATTTTGATATGGTTACCCTAAAATTTGGGTTAGACCCATTTTCCACTCAATTTGACCCCCTAAATAAGAATATGAAGTTGAATTTTTAAAATAACAAATGATTATTTAGATATATGGAAAATAAAATTTCGGACACTTTTGAAGCACGTTTTCTGCACTTTTTGGGGGGAGGGTCATTTCAATATCTCTCCCTTGGGAACATTCGTCCCCGAATGTAGAAGAGAATAAAAAAAAGAGTAATAATGAACAAATCATCCCCAATATAACTGCAACATTACATTTAAAACACCATTTTTAAAATCTTAACATAAGTGTAAAATCATTGTAAACTTGACAATTGAAACATAAATGTATATGAATGACATAGGGGCTGAAATGCAAGACTTGAGATGATAAAAAGGACTTGACGTGCTATTATAAGCTTGAATAGAACAAAAGAGATATGGATATTGCTCCTCCATGCCCACTCCGGCTCCCCCAAAGACACATACGAATAGACGACTCTTCCAGGAGGGCCTTGAAGAACACTACATCATTATAAATTCACTTCTCCACTCATCCATCCAACACCTCCACCGGGACCTTCTCTTAAGTCAAATTACCCTTCTTAACACCCACAAACTCAAAGTGTTCTATAACACTAAAGTCACCAACACATCACATCCACCTAGAAGCATGACAAACCGGATTAACCATATATACACCCAAAGGCAATCCCCAAACTTAATCAACTTTACCAACCTCCCTCTACACTCTATAAGGAGTCACAATCCTCAACTCTATTGTCAATCTTAAATACATCTAAACTACTTGGTACCATAACCACCATCTCCCCCTTGAGAGACAACCTCCACTCTATCATCTTCTCACCCAAGATTTCCAACTCTAATAAGACTCAAGGGCTTTCCTAATCTAGTCCTCTTATTCCAAGAATATTTGGAACTATAAAGAACCCTATACTACCATTCTCAACTTCCTTCAACCTAACTCCCTATCTAGTCGACTGATGGACTCTACTAATCTCCTCCATTCCACCATCAACAACATATGCTAGGTTACCGAGTACCAACTACAACACTAGCCTTACGAAAAAAACTAATGCATACTCATATCATAATTCTTAAAGACTTCTGACCACCTTCTTGCTACCCACAATGCACACTTACAACATTTAGCAAACAATATTTCATCCTCCAAGACTTGCAACACTACCCCAAAATGATTCACAAGCTCTAAACAAATCAATTCTTCGTTACTAGAAATCATCACAAGCATAGCAAGGTAGGGTTTTAAGACCCTATTCAAGAAACCCACAATCATTATTGGTGCATAAGTCAACCAAGCAATTCCATCAATGCTAACAATGCTCGCTCCTAATTCGAAAAGACACATAGGGACATCACCTACCTTCATCCTCACTTGGGGACAAAACTCAAACCAAGATCAATCTTAGAGAATTGACTAACCCATCATAGTTGACTAAATAGATTAACCATCTTTACCCATCATATTACAATCTTACAGGTTCTACACTCATTAGAAACATGTCACGCAAGTAGCCCAAACTATCCCAAGACCCTCAACACAATAAGCTAAGTCGTCATCCCACAAGAATACTTATAATATGCATGTACATACTCTCAAAGAGACAATAGTCATTTTTCAAATCATTTCATGCACAATTGGGCTTAAAAGCCAAACACCATTCATAACAATTCATACTTAGGCTCAAATGCCAAAATCATAATTTCATAGTCATAATACTCATGCATAGGAATGACCCATTCATATACAAAATGGTGCAAGGACCGCAAAATACTCAAAGAGCCAAAATCAAAGACATATATGTGATCACAATATTGTCATAATCAACATTTTGTCAAAATCATACCATAGAATGAAATTGGGCTTACCCATAACATAACTTTTCAAAATAATCCGTGTACATGAATGCATATGCTGTGAACAATAAGGAAATAACATGGATAATTAAGACTCCATTTAAAATCAACATTTATAGTATGAAGTTGAAGTGAAAACATAATTCATTCCATATTTAAATCCATAATGTAATCTGTCATGCATAAAGGATTTCAAAAGGGGAACATGCATACTTCATAAATCCAAGGTAAATCTTCATATAATGGTTTAAATCACATTAAAATCATCAAATAAACACTACCCATGCATCAATAGAATTTTAGGAATCATAATATTCAAATCCCAAATTAAAATAAGTAAAATCCATATAGGTTTTCTTGAAAATAAATTTTGGGTCTGCTCGATTGGAAGGGATCAAGGACCAATCCACATACACATGAATCCTACTAGCACCAAGGAATAATACAAGAAATAGGAACCCCCGGACCTATCAAATCACCCTACTCACAACCTCTGGCAATAGCCCACTGAACCCAAGAGGCTCCTAATATCCTATAAAGTCAAAGGTCTAGGCTAATCTCTAATCACCTTCGGCTTTCTAAGGTGCACCTTAATACTATCATTTGGCACCACACAACCTATGAGGCAACCTCTTACCACCAAAATTCCCATCTCACTTACAACCACCAACCTTCTTCCTTAAACTTGTAGTACTACTCTAAAATGATTCACATGCACTATCTCATGAGGGAATGGACCACATTATCATCACCAAAACCACCATAAACCTATTAGAGTAGGGACTAAAGATCTTACTCATGAGACTTATAGGCATAACCGGCGTACTGGTAAAAAACCAAAAGACACTACATCAAATTTAAAATATAGGAAAGGGGCATTCAAGGCCTCATCTACCACCACCAACAATTCTATAAACAAAATAACTTAGGGTCAACACCTCTTATTCTCACAAGATGATAAAATGCAATCCCTTAGAGACTAACTGTACCTTAAGACATGAAATGGATCTACCTCCCTTGCTATAGCTTAACAACCTCCCCCTCAAAGACGGGCTCATTAGGGATTCGGGATCTAAATCTACGAGTCCTACCATCCATGAAGATGCAACATGCATGCAACCATTCCATTCCTAGTATGACATCAAAATTCATTACGCCAACTCCAACAAGCCACAAAGCAAGACCTAATGCAACACAAACCCGGATCAACACCTATGAACTTTCTAGCAACAATATACCCAACCAAGAGATAAACACCAAAGGTTCACATCACAACTCGGGGCACACAAGAAGCCCTACCATCAACTAAAAGAAGAGAGCAGAAACAGTGAAACTCGGATCCATCAAAATCAAAACCTTCTAATTACCTTCCTTAACCTTCCTCTTTGAAGTGGCATGATCAACAAAAAGAGCAAAGAACATTCGTTAGAGGGGAAAGCCCTATCTCACTTCTAAGGCACGACATAGACCATGAAAAAGGAAAACATTTTCTAAAATGTCTCATAGCCTCCTACTCATAGTTGTGGTGCACATCACAACCATGAATAAGACTCTAATCGACACTGTGTGTAGACTCCGAGGATCTAACAACCTAGTGCTCTGATACAACCTTTGTCATGACTCAATATTAGGTACTAGACATGAATAGCGAATAGGGAATCCAAAGGTACCCCAAAAAAGCCTAATAGCATATTATTACACATCCTTGGTCGCAGAATAATTAAATGACATTTGAAGAATGAAAATAAGGGAAAAGGGAACTAAGGGAGAACTTGTCATAATATAGAGTCAATAGATAATAATCAACTAATGGCATAAATACATAGCTTTGTCCAATAACACCTCTACTACATAGATAATGGCAGGGCCAAGACATACAACCGAGATCATCCTCATAGTCATAAGCAAATGATAAAGTAAAGAGAATATTAATACATAGTGTGAGAGAATAGTACTTGTTTTTGGAATGGAGGACTCACCAAAGGCTAACTTGAACAATCCATCAAGCCACAAGAAGAATCAATAGGAGCTCCGGTCCGTACAAGGTGATATCATGTAGGCAAGAGTATGCATTAGTACATTTTGAATGTACTAAGTATGTGGGATGCAAAGCAACAATAGATAGAACTCATAATCCAAAATGCATAATGATAGGCAATAGGCATAATATAGCAAAATGACATGTATGATCAATGCATAAGTAAAACATGGTTAAGTAAATCATACTCATATAAGACATCATATGTAAAGAAGAGACCAAGCCAACTTTCCAACCTTGGTTGGTTGATGACGGTCACACCATAATCATCCTAGGTGATGAGGTATAAACCCCTCACATGGTTGATGTTGGTCACACCCTAATCATCCTAGGTGGTGTAGTATAAACCCCTCACATGGTTGATGAGTACAAACCCCCAACTCGATTGATGATACTCACACCCCAGTCATCCCAGTTGGTGAAGTACTAACCCCTCACATGGTTGATGTTGGTCACACCCTAATCATCCTAGGTCGCGAGGTATAAGCCCCTCACATAGTTATCCAGGTCCTTATCCCCCCGGATTGGGCATGGTCTAGTGCAACACTTTATATAGGATTCATCATAAGCTCTAATGCAATACCTCATGTAGGAATAATCATGTACATTAGCTCATTTCATTATCATAACATCATTCATATCATATCTCATGCTTTGGACCTTCAATTTCTTAAGAAAACATAACCAGACATTTTATCAAACACCTTGGGGGTGTGTAATGGGGTAAAAGAGCATGCAATTTAGAGATGAAATCATGCAGGAAAATCAGTGGTAAAACCTTTAATCAATACCTTGCAACACCTCGAAGACATTCACATCAAAATCCCTCATCAATTCCAATATTAGATCATAGATTTGAAGCTCAAAATATACTAAAACAATTATACTTTCATGAACTAAAACCACTGTGCAATAAATTTTTTAATATACAAGACGCACATGTAAAATCAACATTAAATCATGCAATATTCATTAAAAGAGGTTTTATGCACCATGGGTGGAAGGACCCAATGGCTTAACACCACATACCTTACTTTGGATAGGTTCTTGAAGAAGACTTTAATGGAGACTTGAAGTTTGAGTGAAATCCTTGAAGAAATTCTTAAAATTGATCTTGAGTTTGGAACTTGAATTTCGGGCGAAATATGAGTCTAAATATTTTAGTAAGTTTTGGGGAATGTTTAGGATGATATGAGGGTGAAATAAGGCTAAGTATATCTATTTTCAAGTGTGGGAACCCTTAGGCCCAAGACTTAAAAGTCTTGGACTGAGGTCAAAGTGAAAATAGGACCAAAACGGACTGCTCACTGGAAATTGCATTTTCTGCACGAGCGAGTTTTACCAAAATGGGTATAAATCCTTTATCCGTACTTAAAATGAGGTGAAACGAAGTGTGTTGAAAAGCCTATTTAAAGGGCTTTCAGGTGGTAAGTCGTAGGCCACCCAATTCTTTGTCTGCTGAGAGATATACCCCTTCAAAGCGAACCCTCCTAAATAGCGTATTTTGCGATTTTTGGATTTTGATACGGTTGCTCTAAAATTTGGGTTAGACCCATTTCCCACTCAGTTTGACCTCCTAAATAAGAATATGAAGTCGGATTTTCAAAATAACAAACGGACTTTTAGATAAATGGAAAATAAGATTCCGGGTACTTCTGAGGCACGTTTCAGGCACTTTTTTTTGGGTCGTTTCAGTCAACTTTAGCTATTTCTTCTGTAACTACTACAACCAAATGACATGTTTGTATAGCTGTAGCTTAATTAACACTTCATTCCTTCCTGCTTCATGGGCATTCCAATCTGAATCACATTTTTTAACTGACTGTAATATGGATCTTGTCTTAACATGGGATGAACCAAGTTGCCAAGACAGTGAAGTAAAATAAGGTATTTGTGGGTTCAAGAAGGCCATTGTTAGAGAAATTCAATATGACACTATTCAAGGGTTCATTTGGATCTTGGTGTTACGCTGGACAGTGAATTGATTGAACGTGTTCAGTGGTAGGCATGGGAATTAAATCGATTTGGTTCTGTTTCAGTAGACATCACTTCAGTATCTGGTTGCTAAGCAGATGATATCGAAATGAAAAAAGCATTTGATCAAACTGTGCAGGACCTGTAACTTTTTTGGCCAATTCAAATCCTAAGCTTTTCGAAGTAACTGTCGTAGAAATATTTCTACTAGACTATTATACTTGGAATATTTCGAATAGAGGAACCCAGTCACACATACATGACCGAAAAAATCAGTGGAAAACCCCCTAAGACCAGTGTGCATGTTGTTACAATGAATAGGTATTTGGAGACGAGAAATGCTGACCGACGTGTGTGGTTGGTGAAATGCCCTACCGTTGTCTCTCGATTCTTCCAACAACATGAACAATCTTCTTCTTCTTCTTCTTCTTCTTCAACTGATGTTAATGAGAACAATCTTCTTTTTCTTCTTCAACTGATGTTAATGACCTCTGTTTTACTTCTCCTGGACCTGTTGGCAAGGTCGCCGTTGTGGTTGACCTCTCCTCGCCAATGATTCAACTAGTTTACCATGGAACTGGCTGGAACTTCATCTGGAAACATGCTCACTTACTGCTCCATGGACATGTCCACAGATTTTATACCAATGTCTATATTTTGTGATTCAGCTCAAGGAATGGTTTCTGTGGAAGGAAAGATATATAGCAAATTTGACATGAAGCCGCATCATGAGAACATTGAAAACTATGGGAAATTTATCCGTGACAGAACCAATAAGTACATGATGAAATGTACAATGTTAGGTTACTGACAATGATAATGCCAAACATATGAGGCCTATGCTTGGATTTTTTTCAACAAAGGCTTCTGAATCTGCTGAAAAGAAGAAGGTGCAAAGTAAAGGATTAGAAATGAAAAGAACAAGGAGGGACCGTGAAGAAATGGAAGCAATCATGTTCAAACTCTTTGAGAGAGGATCAAATTGGACTCTTAAATAGCTGGTCCCTGAGACAGGTCAACCTTAGCAATTAATGAAAGACATGCTCAAACTTCTCTGCATCTACAATAATAAGGGCGTTCATCAAGGCATTTACGAGCTGAAGCCAGAGTACAACAGATCAGAAGACAAGGATGATTCTTGATTACTTTAGCATAAGTTAAATAGCAATTGATTTTACTTCAAGATACCATTCTTTTGTGGGTAAAATCAAGTTTAAATAAAATCCTACGGTTGTTAATACTCTATTTACTATATCTAATCAATTCTCTTCTACTTTTACATCAAAAAAATAATTGTATAATATTTTAACAAATGTGAGTGATCTATTAGGGTGAGAACTAAATTGTATGTCGTGCGATTACCCTCCAGTATGTTCGGCTTCTCCGTACCACATTTTCCATTCCTAGCCCAATTGTGATTTAAAAATGAGTATAAAAGATAAGATCGCGAGTAAACTATTCGAACAACTCCCAAATTATTTTTCACCCTTTAGTTGTGATACTAACTTGAATATTACTTCTCTAATTTAAACAGGGTTAGGAATAAGAAAGAGTTACCAAAAAGAATTAGATACTGGAGACTAACTGCAGATGATGCACCAGAAAAAAATTGCCAAAAGAGGAGCCTCAAACGTTGTTAAGACCGAAATCGATATATGTATTCAGGTGCTTGAATGTTAACATTCGCGCTTCTAAAAAACAATAAAACCAGCAACCATAATTAAATGAAAAACCAGGACAGGCCCTTAAGCACGGAAAAAGGATTATTTTACCCCCTTATAAATACAGCTGAACATATAACATTACATTATACTTTGGTTCAACAAATAGCATATTTGTAAAAAATAACAGAAACAACAAATGGATAGTTGTAGAGTCCCCTAAATATGAGGAATAGTTTGAAATATCTTAAACAATGAAAGTCAAAAATAGTTTGTGTATTAGCTAATTGAAGAATTCATGTGTCTTCAGTATTTCAATGCTATCCGAACAGAGCTCTGTAATAGTGTATACACTTACCTGCGGGTTTAGTTAATCTCTCCTATTATCTCCTTTCGTTTAGTATATTGGTTCTCAGAAGAAGATCAAGCGAGTGGGAAACAGAGATCAATAGATGTGTCGAAAGTCACCACTTTAGTCACTGCATAAAGACAGGCCTAATAAGATTACAAAGTGAGTGTCGGATGAGAACTTTTGACAGGAGGACTTTTAATCAATTTTTATATTAAACTTAATGCTTACAATGAAGTATTTTGGGTCTCCTAAATTATTGGATAACAAAAGCACTAACACAATCCCTAATTTCACAAGGGCCCATATCTGGCTAAATTCAATTTAAACCCAACTTTTTAAAAATAACATGTCACCATGACTGAGGCGCACAACAGGTGCCATTGGTGCCTCCTCCGCAACATCGCACCTCCCCAATTGGCCGCTACTACCAAAAGGCACCTTCAACATTTGAATCAATTTATCAACACATCCTTAAAACCGCAACATGAAATCAACATCTCACTAAAAATGCATGTGATATGCAAAATCTTTCATGAGTTCAATGACTCTGCCAATATTCCAATCGAGATCAGATCAATCCAACAATTACTATCAGATCTAGTGCGGCAAGATAGGACGGCAACAATATTGAAAAGCTTGTCGTCAACAGCGCAGTATAATCAAAACACTGAACAAGTGAAGAATCTCAAGAAAGTCAGGAAACATTATGCCAGATTGAAGAGAAAGATAACCTTAATAAACCAAAAATACCAATCGGACACATCAAATAAAAAACTGAGGATACTACATTTGGTGAAGACCTTTGCCACATTGGGGAAGTTAGCAAACTTCACTACAAGGAATACAACCACATTTAAATAGTAAGATGATAGTGGCCTATTTTACTATCCCCACAAGCCCGCAAAACATGTAACTTATGAGGCCTGTCTTCGTAGGAGCATGTAAAAAACGTAAATAAGCCCTTCAAAAGGAGGATTACAAATATACGCATCTATTATGACTCAGTGGACAAAGAAACGTACAACTATGTGCCAAATGAAACGGCAAAAAGCCAAGACGATTTACGCAAATTTGCAGTCAAAAAACATTCATCCAATATATATTTATGCTACCTGGTACTAAATAAATATGTATACAAATATCTTGCAGGTAACCAATATTGTATGGTGTATGAATCGATTATAGAGGAATCCACAACAGATGCACTTCCAATATTACCTTTGAATGGCAGCAGAAATAAAATGGTCAGCCAGAATTCAAGTATCTTTTACTTTGGAAAATATACAACAACGCATAACATGGAATCGACGCATACAATATTACTACCACTATATAAAATAGTTTGGTTGTTTCTAATCTAAATTAATTGGCAGGTGAATATGTGACAGCTTGGAATTTAGGGCCTCCAACACACATCTACCAGCATTGAGGTGCAATCTTATGGTATGAGGAACGGAACGACAAAGGGGACAACTCAAGACAACTGAAATTTACATTTTGGTGTATGGAAGGGCGTGTACAGTTGCCATTACTCAGTCAACCTCCAAGATACCTCAAATATCTCTTGGGCAGAGACTCCGGTGAACTAGGTATCAATTTAGGAAAAATATTAGGATGTACAACTCCATGATTGCATTTACATCTATGGGAGTCCAAGTTGACAAATCAATCAATCATAAAAAAGGACCTTATGTGTATAGGATATGTGATCAAAATTACCATCACATTGGCTCACTGCTGCCGGAATTTGGTAAAACGCCTCAATTTGTATAACTCTACATATATGATACTGAAAATGAGATCCAAAATAGAATTAATTGTATGATCCAGGAAGAAGTGGAACCCCAGATAGTTCAGGGAATAACAAAAATGCTTGATGATCATAATGTTTTGGTCAAATCATTTCGTATGGCTAGGAATAGATATAGAGAACAACAAGAATCAGAGTTTCGCCTATGCCTCCTATCAAAAAGGCCCAAAGATGGTAGGCAATACAATATACCATCTTCTTCAGATGTTACGGGTTTAATAATTGGTGAAGATACAGATGCGAACTTTATGCGTGATGTTATTGTAGAACATCGGAAAAATCGACTTCAGCGAATCACAGATTTACTCTTAAGTTTCATGTCGATGAGTTACCCATTAATACACCCATATGGTGAAGATGGATAAAGGCTTGGAATTCAAATAATGGATCTAGCAATAAAGCATTCACAAGGAATGAGTTGACCATGAGACAATTTTATTGCTTTCGCATACAACAACGGTGTAATGAGGGACACATCCTTCTGAAGGCTGGGAGGCTATTGTAGCAATACATAATGGATGCTTACATGGCAATTGAAGAAAAAAGGTTTCGATATATCTGTAACAATCAAAAGAAATTGAGGGCCGACCTTTTTGGGGGTTTGATGGAGGCCATTGTTCGGGAAGATTCATATTGTTCAATGGTGGGAAAAACCATTATCCTACCTTCGTCCCACACTGGTGGACCAAGCTATAGGGCACAAAATTATCAAGATGCAATGGCAATATGTAGATGAGCTGGTTATCCTGATTCATGCCTTACTTTCACGTGCAACCCACAATGGCCAGAAATAAATGAAATGCAATGCTTGATTGGCCAAGACAATGATGGTAGCCGGGTTGACATCATATGTAGAATATTCCAGATCTAGCTTTTCCAACTCATGCAGTATCTTAAAAAACAGAAGCCTTTCGGCAAAATTGTTGCCTGTAAGTATGGTGTATTATGTATTATTAATTTCATCGGTACTTAGTGTAAACATGGCTTTCTTTATAGCTAATTTGGGTACTACATCAGCTACTCAAACAACCTGCTCATTTACCTACGGTCGTATCTGTGCAGGTATATATACAATTGAGTTTCAGAAAAGAGGATTACCCCATGCACATATACTGCTCTTCCTTCATGAAACTTTAAAAAATCCCTCTCCAGAACATATTAACAGAGTAATATCTGCAGAAATCCTTAATATAACAGAAGACCCAGATGGTTATACTGCCGTCAAAAACTTTATGATTCATGGACCTTGTGGAGAACTTAATACGAAATGCCCGTGTATGAAACAAGGAAAGTGCAGAAAGCATTTCCCAAAGAAATACGATGATGAACAAATTTTGATCCAGATGGATTCCCTGTTTATCGGAGATGGAACACGGGTGTAGCTGTTATGAAAAATGGTGCCAACTTAGACAACCGATATGTTGTCCCATACAATCAAAACTTGCTTGTCCTATTTGATGCACATATCAATGTCGAAGCATGCAATTACTCAAGGTCGGTGAAGTATCTTTTCAAATATCTCCATAAAGGCTCCAATAGAACAATGACAATAATAGAAAATTCGAGAACTACAACAGACAATGATGAGATTAAGAATTATCTAGATTGCAGATATATATGAGCTACGGAAGCTTGCTGGAGGTTGTCAAATTTGACATATATTACAGGAAGCCAGCAGTCGAGCGTCTGCCTTTCCATTTAGAGGGACAAAATACAATTTTTGAAGAATCAAGACGAGTGAAAAGTGTACTAAGCCGACCTGATATAGAGAAAACAAAATTCACTGAATGGTTTGAGGCTAACAAAGAAAAGGCCGATGCAAGAGAGCTTACATATTCTGATTTCCCAACACGTTGGGTATGGAATGTGCGAGATAAAAAATGGACTAGAAGGCAGAAAGGAAGGGCAATTGGTAGAATCTACTTTGCATACCCAGCCAATGGAGAATATTTTTATATGCACATGTTACTTAATTTTGTGAAAGGTTGCACTCCCTTTGAAAGCATTAGAAGAATCAATGGAGTAGATCATCGAACTTATCGAGAGGCCCCTGCTACACATTAGGATTATTAGATGAATAATGAGTGGAATGACTGCTTGGCGGAGGCTTCCAGTTATGCTACTGGACATGAGTTACGCCATCTCCTTGTAATAATACTTATGCATTTCCAGGTGACAGATACAAGACAAGTTTGGATGAATAACTACGGACTATTATCAGAAGATATACCATCTATACAAAGGCGGAGGTTGGGCATGAAAGATTTAGAATTAAATGAAAATCAAATTGAGGTGTACACATTATTTGAGATAGAAAGCATCCTACTGAAGATGGGTAAGAGTTTGAAAGACAGCTTGGATGCCATTTCTAGATTCGAGCTTACTTCGCAATGTAGGAAATCGCTTGATCAATGAGGAGCTAGACTATGACAAAGATGCCCTCAAAACAGAGCATGAAAAATCATTTGCCTTCTTAAGGCTTATGATGCAATAATATCATCAGTAGAGAATGAAGAAGGCCGATTAATTTTTATACATGGTGTTGGGATGCAAACTCCTCCCACACACAAGTTTTTCAACAATATTGGCTACCAAACTTGTTCAAAATTGGTTGCCTAATTTGTCAAATTAGGCATGCCA
>JAOTQJ010006996.1:0-18324 GCA_025642045.1 Solanum sejunctum
GACCCCCCCTCACCCCGCAATGAGCGGGAGCCTTTTGAGGCACTGGGGTATGTTGTTGTTGTTGTTGTTGTTGTTGTGATCTTCAAATTAGTGATTTATGACATTTTCTCTATTCGTACATTGTATTCTTAAAACATAAATAATAGTTGAAATGCCCATCTCTGATGTTGGGAAAAAATGCCTGAGATTTCAAAATTCAATAATTTTTTCACAGTTCACTAAGGCTTAATTTGCCGGCTTTTGGAAGGTTAGGTAGCACGATTCAGCACATCTTAGACATTTTGTTTATATTATATTAACTATAAAGTTCTCAGATTACAATAATCTTGATATATAGTTCCTTAAATATCAACCAAATGCCCTAAAAGAAATTTTTCTGTAAAGTGTATCACGCCCCTAGAGGGTACCCAAGATGTGGCTAACACCCAGAGACTATTTCTAGTCTCCAAGCAAACCACTAGGCCTCATCACAATCATTTATTCATTAAACTCTGCTAATCAGCGAAACACATAAGAAAGTAAATGGGCACATCTATCTAAACTCAAATAATATAATAAATGAAAGGCTAGTAGAAAGAACTAGCTCAAAATGTCTTAAAAGTCAACATTTAACTCTAGCCTATGAAGCCTTCATTAATATCAAGTGGTTCTAATAGACATACCCATGGCTAGCTCAATCAAAATAAAGAAAATCAAGTTTAACTCTAAAGCAAGTTGAAATCAACAAAATGAATCCTCCAAACTAGGGGAGTGTCACCAATCAGCTGAACATCCTAGATCCTCAACGATGCACCTGTTTGATGATCTCTAATCCCTGTATCTGCATAATAAAATGATGCAGCACCGAGTGGCATCAGTACGTGGAATGAAACTATAAAAGGTAGAATAATATGGAACATCAATCTACTCAAGAATAATAATAAATCAACTTGTCAAATGTCTTTCTAAAGCAAGAATAATGACAAGTGACCCATTACCAATAAAACCTTATTAAATCAAATCATAATCTCTCAAAGGACATCAGCTTGACTCATCTCATCACATCACATCTTATCTCGATTCAGAGTACTCAAGGTGGGAACTTTCATGGAGTTTCTCTTTTCTGAGAATAATCACTTAAGAGCAAGCGACTGTACTACAATCATGCTGATTTTGTCACAGCTGTACATACTTGTCAAGTAGAAACAAATCGAAACCAAAATGGACATATTTGAAATGGATAACAATCCGCAAGTTCTCTATTGCTTCAGGGACTTCTAATCAGGGGGGACTTCAACATAATGTGATGTGATGGTCCTAATCTTCACCTACGCTTGGCTTCATAGTTTGATGAGTGCGAGTTAGATTAATTCTTACTATTTTGGTGCTCGATACTCCTCCCAAGACTCAATGCCCATGAGACAATTCATCCAATCAAATCATCTTGAATTAGCCTCATTGAGGCACTTATCATTCAATCAGTCTCATAGATGGTCTTATCATCTCGTCAATCAACAACTCAATCAATAATGCAAGACATACAACAATCATTACAAAATAATCGAATAGACAAATTATTAGAGTTCATTTATGGAGACACATAGGACCATCAGTACTATCAACCTATCATCATTCTTATATCATAATTATAGTAGGCATTCTCATATCAAGGCTCTAGACTCAAACCCAAAATTCATTCATGTACGCTTTCAAAATTATCATGTAGGATTATGCAATATCTCATGAAAATATTAAATTTAAGAAAGATATGTTTGTGATGATCATCAACATAAGAAATATATGTAATTAATATAATTTTTCAAGAAAAACCATCAAGACTCATGTGTAGACTCGTTAGACTTTCAACTCTTCTATCACCATCTATGGGGCACATGAGAGAACAATCCATTCTTTTACAATCCATGCTTTTAGTTTAGCCTTACATAATTGCTATGAATCTATCAGCAATCAACCTCAAGAATTGAGCCCTAACTTTTCTCTCAAGCCCTAACTTTCTTCAACACTTAGAAAGAAGTTAGAATGGGGTTTTTGACCCTTTTTATGCTCAAAATGACCTATTTAGATCATGTTTTGAGCTTAGTAGGGCTTTGGAATTGTCAGGAATGCCCCTCATAAATTAAAAAGAAAATCTTCACCTCGGAATAGCAGGTTTGTCACTCAGACTCATCGTGCTGTAGTGTATTTTTTCACAAAAATTTTCCAAATGTGTTTTCAGATATCCATCAAAAAAAATAATATAATATAATTGCCTATACACAACAGGGTCGCAACGTGCCTCTGTTGCTCACCAATACTTGTTTTCATTGCGGATCAAAAATTTATCTGTTGAACTGATCACTCTAAGAATCGACAAAGACCATTTTTGCATTTAATTTTTAATGTTGATCACATATTCGGCCTCTAATTTGCAAATGATGCACTAGAAGATGTGTTATGCACATGTCTCTACTATAGAGGTATTTTGATAATTTTATCGGATGTACATCATCTCTCCCTTGGGATCATTTGTCCTCATCTGATGAGTAAAGGTGGTTATCAAGGCACGAATAGACTCAAAACTCATCTCAACCTTCATATTTATCAATCAAACTCTCGACTATTTCTCTATCACCAATCAACTCTATTCGGACTCAAGAATAGACAATCAACTCAAGAAAAGAAATTAAACGTAGTTAAGGGTAAGAAAATTACCTTCAACACTCTTATCATTAGGCATGAATAGGTGCAGATACTTTGCTTTCATCTCTTCCCTAGCCTTCCATGTGGCTTTCTCAACTAATTGATTTCTCCATAACACTTTAACTGAGGCTATCTCTTTAGTTCTCAACTTGTGAATCTGATGATCAAGGATTTTAACCAAAATGTTTTTGTAGGATAGGCTATCCTTCACTTTCAATAGGGATAATAAGGCAAGATCTCCCAAGCACTTCTTCAACATCGACACGTGGAACATTGGGTGAATATTGTCTAACTCGAAAGGCAACTCTAACTCATAAGTAACCTTTCCAATTCTCTTCACAATCTGATAAGGTCCAATATAGTACAGACTCAACTTCCCCTTTTTCCCAAATCTCATGAAACCCTTCGTTGGTGAAATATTAAAGCATACACAATCATTCACCTCGAACTCTAGATGTCTCCTCCTATCATCATTATAGGATTTCTGATGACTTTGTGCTGTCTTCAATCTCTCCTTAATAACCTTAAATTTCTCCATTATTTGGTAGATCAAATCATGCCCTATCAGTTCTACTTCTCCAACCACAAACTACCCAATTGGTGATCTATATATCCTCCTATATAAAGCTTCATAGCCATTTGAATACTTGCACGATAACTATTATTATATTCAAATTCAATCTATGGTATATGGTCATCCCCAATTTCCCTTGAAATTAACAACACAAGCTTTCAACATATCTAATGTCTGAATTGCACGTTCTGCCTTGCCATCTGTTTGTGGGTAAAAGGTTGTGCTCAAATTCACTTTGGTACCCAATCTTTTCTAGAATGATCTCCAAAATTGGGATGTGAATTGAGCTCCTTTGTCCGATATGGTGGACAAAGGAACCCCATGTAACCTCAGAATCTCTTAGATGTACAACTTGGCATACTCCTACACAATATTGGTTATCTTAACTACTAAGAAAAGAGTTGATTTGGTCATTCTATCCACAATCACCCAAATCGAATTATGTTGCTTTCAAGACCTCGGTAGACTAGTAATGAAGTCCATATTGATCATCTTTCACTTCTATTCAAGAATAAAAAAGTTCTGGGGCAATCCATATAGTGTTTGATGTTCAATATTCACTTGCTGGCAATTTAGACACTAGGAAATGAATTCAGCCATATCCCTCTTTATTCTATTCTACTAATACAGTTCTCTTAAGTCATGGTACATCTTAGTAGAGCATGGGGGAATGGAATACCTAGACCTATGGGCTTCAACCATGATCCTTTCTCGAACACCATCAACTTCAAGGACACACAATCTACTCTAGTATCTCGACACTCCATCTACCCCTCTGGAGAAGACATCACTTTTTGTTTGTGTACAACCTCTTTCAATTGAAATATGAAAGGATTTTGGTCTTGTTTTTCTTTTACCTCTGCTACTAAGGATGAAGCATACTCATCTAAACATTGGCTCCTCCCTCATTATTTTCCTCAAGTAGGACTCCTAATCGATCCAATCGATGCACTTCCTTCACTAACTCCTCCTTTCCTTTCTCAACATGGGTTTTGCTACCTACTAATAACCTAATAACAGCATCAGAAACAATGTTAGCTTTAACAGGATGGTAGAGAATGCTTATGTCATAATCCTTGAGAAACTCCAACCACCTCCTATGTCGCAAGTTGAACTTATTTTTACTGAAGATGTACTGCAAACCCTTGTGGTAATGAATACATCCACATGTACTTCATACAAGTAGTGGTGCCAGATTTTAAGTGTAAACACCATTGTTGCCAAAACAAGATCATGGGTCGGATAGTTCCTCTAATGACGCTTAAGTTTTCTGGAAGCATAGGCTATCACTTTCCCTCTTTACATCAACATACATGCCAATCCAACTCTCGAGGCATCGAAAGAGATTACAAAGTATTTTGTACCATCAGGAAAGGTTAAAAGTGGTGCAGTATTCAATTTAATCTTCAACTCCAGGAAACTCTTCTCACATTCATCAGAAAACTAAAATTTGACCTTTGTCTAAGTTAACTTAGTCTATGGCATTGATAGGGAAGAAAATCCATTAACAAATCTGTGGTAGTAGCCTACCAACCCCAAAACCTCTTATCTTAGTTGGAGAGTTTGGTCTGGGCCAGTTCTTAACTGCTTCAATCTTCTGAGCATCCACTCGAATACCATCACTGGAGACAACATGGCCTAGAAAAGCTACTGACTTAAGCCAGAAGTTATATCTCAATAATTTCGCATACAACCCATGGTGCATAAGTGTCTAGAGGACAATTTTAAGGTGATTTAAGCATGCTTCTCTTCATCTCTTGGATATACCAAAATGTCGTCGATGAACACAATCACAAATGTATCAAGATATTGTCTGATACCCTATTCATTAAGACCCTGAAAGCTATAGGTGCATTTGGCAACCCAAAGGAAATGCCCAAGAACTCAAAATTGCCATATCTAGTCCTAAAAGTTGTCTTTGGGATATCGCATCCCCTCTCTTTCAACTAATGGTAGCCAAATGTGAGGTCTATCTTTGAGAAACAAGAGGCACCCTAAAGTTGGTCGAACAAATCATAGGATACTAAATTTTTATGGTGACCTTTCTATAGGCAATAAACATTCTGAGAGACTTATCTTTCCTTTGCATGAATAGGACAAGGGCACCCCAAGAGAAACACTCGGCCTTACGAATCCCTTCTCCAAAAGTCTTTCAATTGTTGTTTCAACTCTTTCAACTCATTGGGGGTCATCCTATAAGATGGAATTGAGATAGGCTAGGTATCGAGAAGGACATCAATCCTAAAGTCAATCTATTTATTAGGAGAGACTCCAGGTAGATCCTAAGGAAACGCCTCAGGAAGCTCATTCACAATCGAGATAGACTCAAGAATAGAAGACTCAATATCATCAAATTTCATATGCACGAGCTGATAGATACAATGCTTGGAAATCAGCTTTCTAGCTCTTAATTAGGAGATACACTTTCATCTAGGTGCAATAGAATCACCCTTCCACTCTAGAACAGGTTCATTCAGAAATTAGAACTTAAAAGTCAGGCTCTACAATTGATGGAGGCATAACAGGCGTGAGGCCAATCAATGCCAAGGATCACATCAAAATTTGTCATATCTGACTCAACAAAATCAATAATAGCATCCCTATGATATCTAGACACTACACAAGTTCTATAGACTCTCTTCGAAAGAATAGACCATTAGAGTTGAAACATCAAAGGGTTCAAGAAGACTCTCAAGGGTTCTACAAAACGTACTGACGATATAAGGAGTTACAAAAGATAATGTCGCACTCGGATCTATCAAAACATAACAAATAAGAGAAAAACGTTGAATCATACCCATCACATTATATGGAGAGTTCTCTTGATCATGGTGACTACCCATGGTATACAAATGATTTATGGCTCTGCTTGCGCCTGACATAGTAACTCTTTGGTTCTTTGTTGCTGGCGAGGTTAGTGCAGTAGATTGAGCCCAGTTAGCCCAGTCTGGATAATTTGTCTTATGGTAACTCTCTTGGTCACATTTTTAACATACATCACTCCCTTCATGATATTTCTCCAAGTGCAATTTTCCACACTTATGACATATTGGCTTACCTAGTGAACCTTGATCTACATTGATTTGTGGCTGAGATCTATGGGCTCTAACACTAGGGGAACTTTGATCATTCTTGATTCTGGGCAAAGTGCACTAACAGATGATGGTGCTAGCCTCATATGAAACCTATTACCATTCCCCTTCTTTCCAACCTTATGGCTGGATGTTTTAGCTTTCTTACTTCTGAACTCCTCCCTATCATGCTGTCTCTCCTCATCATCTTGTTGCACAAAAGTCATTAATCTCCCAATATCCATATCATTCACGAGCATTGCTCCTCTTCTATCTCTCTTCGGCCTTATTTTTATCCCATCCACATACATTACCATTCTCCTCCTTATATCAGCAACCATGTTTGGAGCATATCGAGATAGTTGAGTGAACCTTAGCTCATACTCTTGCACAATCATAGAGCCTTGTTTCAAGTTAAAGAACTGTCTTACTTTAGCCTCTTTTCATTCTCTTAGGAAGAAGTACCCTAATAAAGCTTCCTCAAATACTTCCCAAGTAAGAACTGGGGCATATTTTCCTCTACCTTTCTCCCATTGGTCGAACCAAAGTTTGGCCACACCCTTGATTTGGTAAGCAGCCAATTCAAACCTTCCAGCATCAACCACATGCATCACTTGGAGCACTTTATGAGGTTCCTCTAAATAGTTCTTAGGATACTTAGTGGATGCAAACCCAGTGAACTCAGACGAATTCATCCTCAAGAATTCTTGAACTCTTGATATGTCATGTGCATCCTATTTATCCTCTCCTTGTCTCGCAGAAGATGTTGTGACAACTTGATCTAAATTTTGAAAAGCTTCGCGTAGCTAAGCATTAGATACCTCATCTTGAGAGGATTGTTCAATAGGGACAGTTGATGCCACAGGCTCTTCATGTCCTTGAGGCTCAGGTGGGTTGACATTCTGTCTGGCGGGACATCCTCTACTTCTAACGGCTCTTTTGTGAGGCATGATCAAAAGTTTGCAATGCACAAAGAAAGAATTAGAAAAGGACCTTTCATAGAGAATAACTCTGCAACACGAGTTAGAATATGAAAGATATGAAATAATTCATAAATGTCTTATAGCCTCCAAATTATGGATGTGAAACTTTTCACACCAATAATGAGGAATCTACTATACACGGATTAATAGACTCCCTAGGACACTTGAACTCATGTTGTAAGAAGACATAAGAAAGTAAATGGGAATATTTATTTTATCTCAAATAATATAATGACAAAAGGCTAGTAGAAAGAAATAGCTTAACAAGTCTTAACAAGCAACATTCGACTCTAGTCCATAAAGCTTCTATCACAAACAAGTGGTGCTAAGGACAGACCCATGACTACCTCAATAAAAACAAAACAAATCAAGTGTAACCCTAAAGCAAGATGAAATCAATAAAATAAATCCTCCTGAGTAGGGGAGGCTCACCAATTAGCTTAATGTCCTAAATCCTCAATAAGGTGCCTACTGATGATCTCTAACCCCTATATATGCATCATAAAATGATGAAGTGATGAGTGGTGTTAGTATGTAGAATGTACGGTATGTAAAATAGTTGGATGAAATGGAAACAGGTAGAATAATATGGAACATCAATCAACTCAAGAATAATAACAAATCAACATATCAAATATCTATCTAAAACAAGAATAAAGAGTAGACAAGCGACCAATAAATCAATCAAACCCCATCAAACAAATCAGACCCATCTCAAAGAAACTCATCTCAACTCATCTCATTACATTTCATCTCATCTCGACTCAAAGTACTCAAGGTGGGAACTTTCTGGGAGTTTCACTTATCTGACAATAATCAGTTATGAGCCAGTAACTATACAACAATCATACTGATATTGCCGCAGTAAATCTATATTTACCAAGTAAGTAATGAATCGAAATCAAAATGTACCCAAGTACAAAATGGAGATAGCAATCCACAAGTCCTCTATTATTTCAAGGACTTCTAATCAGATGGGACCTCAACATAATATGATGTGATGGTCCAATCCTTATCGACTCTTGACTACGTAATTTGATGAGTGTGAGTTAGATTAACTCTTACTCTTTCGGAGCTCGATGCTCCTCCCAAGACTCAATGATCATAAGATAATCCATCAAATCAAATTGTCTCAATCAACTCGTCTTGAATTAGCCTCATGGAGGAATGTATCATTCAACTAGTCTCATAGAGACTCTCATATCATCAATCAATATCTCAATCAATAGCTCAAGTCTTAGAACTATCATTATGAAACAATCGAATAGACAAATCATTAGAGTTCATTTATAGTGACTCATAGGACCATTAAGTACTATCAACCTATCAGCATTCTCACCTCACAATACCAATAAACATTCTCACATGAGGACTCTAGACTCAAATCCTAAGTTCATTCATGCATGCTTTTAAAATTATCATATAGGATTATGCAATATCTCATGAAAATATGCAATTCAAGAAAGATATGTTTATGATGATCATCAACATATACTTGTAATAAATATAATTTTCAAGAAAACCCATCAAGAATTTGCCTTTGAATTCTCCAATCTACGCTTTTCTCTTTTTCTCTCTCTATCCCTAACTTTCTTCAAGTCTTAGAAAGATATACAATGAGGGGTTTTGACCCTTCATATTCTCAAAATGACCTATTTTGATCATGTTTTGAGTTTAGGAGGGGTTAGAAATGTCTGGAATGATCATTACAAATTTAAAAGAGAATATTTACCTCGGAATAGCACCACGCCATATTGTATCATTTTCCAAAGAATGTTTCAAAAATATTTTCCAATCTTCCTCAAAAAATAAAAAAGAATATATAAGTATTGTACACGATGTGCCTCTGTCATACACCAACACTGATTTTTCATTTTGGATCAAAAAATTATCTTTTGATTCGATCGCTATAAAAATGACCAAGACCATTTCCCCACTCAGTTTTCATGCTAATCACATATCTGGCCTTGTATTTGAAAATAGAGCATGGAAAGACGCGTTCTACGGGTATTTTGGTAATATTACCAGGTGTTACAAAGTGTCAATATAAGAAGCTTTAGAATTGTTGTAAAAACAAAGCCTAGGTGGCATTAAATTTGGGCTTGAAGGAAGTATTATTGATAAAAACTAATTTATCACAATCTCAGGTGTAAAATTAATCTATTTGACAAAAATTCTATAGATGTTTTCTTGATTATGTGTATGTATATGTGTGTTTTCCTTTTAGATGAATACTTGTATACATATTGATAAAGTTTGTCATTATAGTTTGACTCATTCAGAACCTTTCACTGATTGTGCTTCCTGATGGTCAGGTTTTGCACAAGTTGTCCCAAGATTTTATGCTTATATTCTTTGACGTGTTTTTTTGTTTATGATAGTAATTTTATAAAGATATGAATTACATGAAAAAGTAATTAAGATCTTTTTTTTGATTTGTTCTCATGATGCCATAAATCTTCCCTTTTTTGGATTTGCTTTGACACAAAAATCCTTAAGGTTAGAGCAATGGAAATAATTTATAGAGATATCATTATTTTTGTGAAGGAAAATTAGTACGATCTTTTATGGCTTGTTGTCATGGTTATGTAAATCTTTTCTTTCTTGATTTGCTTTGATATTTAGTATAATTTTCTAGAGTAATATCTTTAATATTTGTACTTGAAAAAAGATTTGCTTAGTCTAGAGTACTAGATATTTATGGTAAATTGTAGAATAATTTAGATTTTTGTTAGATGGCTACAAGATAATATCTAAGATATTTCTTGTAGATAAATGTTGAATAATTTCTAGAAGCATCACTAAATAAGTATAAATAGGGATAGACATAGGAATTCGTAACCAATCAAAAAAACAACCAAAATCAAAGACTCCTTGAATACCACAGTTCTCAGTTCAAAAATCCTCCTCCTTTCTAGCTTCCTCTTCGACAATTGAATCTTTCAATCTTAGTTATCGATCTTTCCATAGTAGAAGATCTCTATAATTATATTGTTTAGCTTCTTCTACATTTCTCTACAACTAATTAATTTTCTAAATCCTCTTCAAGAATAAAACAAAATGATCACTCAATCAGATATGCAATAGCTCTATTTGAACTAGGAGGAGATAATATCATTTGAAATGTCCAAGCAATGTGACCAAAGGATACCAATCAACTAAGATGATGGAAAGAATACCATTTTATTGAGGAAGATGGAAGAAACACTTTCTAGGAAATCAGTTGATGATATCAGAGATCATAATATATATTCATAGAAGATATCGATACCATCGAGTCTGCACATGTTCTATTACCTAAATATTTAGAAATGCAACATGACTCTAACAAAAATTCGAACTAAAATATCGAATGCAGAAGAGGGACTCATTGGACAAAAGAGGAATAGAGGTTGGTTTTCGGTACAGTTTTTTAGGATGAAGTTAATTATTTAAATTTCTAATCATATCTTATAACTAATTGTATGACATGATTTACTAGAATTTAATTTCAAATTTTTCTATTTTTCAATGACCATGTTGATGCGTTTCTAATTATGATTTTTCAGAATCTTACTCAAGATGAGAACACAAAAATGAGCAGACTCTTTTTTTTTTTGGGGGGGGGAGTCTGTTTTTTTTAATGCTTTAATCTTCTTTTGGGTGTTTTTTGTTATTTTATATAGTGCTTATAGGAGGTTTTGAGAGGGCAAAACTTGTAAGTAAATGTTGTCCTGTGTGATCTTGTTTATTGGAAAATAACTTATTTTTCTATCTTCATAATATTGGTCATTTCTTTGGGGCTTAGATACATATGGAAAAGGTGATTGTAGAATTTTATTTAGGCACAGCATGATAACAAGAATATCATCACAGGTAGCTAGCCATGTCCAAAAGTTTTTCAAGCGTATCGAAGCCAGCAACAAAGCAAATATGTCACATCCCGAAAGGGTACCCTTGGCATAGCCAACACTCAGAGACCGTTGCTTAGGTCCAAACAAACCAATCGATTGCATCACATTAGTTCAATCATATTCTTGTAGCGAAATACATCAATATAGAAGAATACTCAATGAAAATGAATAACATCCGACAATAAAAGGGCCAAAGGCCAAACAACCCATCCATCATCTTAGACAGACTAATATGAAGGAAACTAGTTAATAATAACATCCAATTATCACATCAACAGTCTAGTCTATGAAGCCTCTAAAACATTTGAATAGTGGTGACAATACTAGACCCATGGTTACTTTAAATAAAATTAGGTAAGTCTACCTCAAGCTAGAATGAAAACATAATATCCTAAGAGAGTCGGGGAGGATTAACAAATCAACTGGAAATAAATAGGTCCTCAATAGGGTGCTTACTAATTACAACTAGTACCTGTTTCAGCATCATGAAAAGATGCAAGCCTAAATAGACGTCAATACGTAGAATATAAGAGCATGTAAAATGGCAGAAAGAAACATTTAAAGGAAGAATAATATCAACTCAAGTAGCTCAACTCAAGAAGTAGGAAACTCAATCATCATGTCAGGAGTGTAAAGTAAGAATGCAATTTAGACAATGACTACTCTTCCATCATCTATGTATCATCCACTCGGAGTACTATCAAGGCCTAATTTAGAGTTTCTCTAATCAAAAATCATCACCTATGAACCGGTGATGATACAACAAAGCAATTCATTGCCAAAACCATCCAATATCCATCCGGGGGTGTCGTACATCCCATCACTGGATCCAAAATTAGTAACATCAAGTCCTTATTTTGGGACAATAGGAAATTTCAATTTTATGGTTCAATCCTCTCCTACGTCGGTTATGTAGTAATTGAGTTCGAGTTGGACTTAATCTTACTTTTTTCGGTGCTCAAGACTCCTCCTAAAACTCAATATGATCATAAGACATCAACCCTATGGCTAACTCATTCATCTATTCTCATTGGATATTTATCAACTCAATTCATCACATCAACTATCAACCCTTTTTGTTACATCAATTTTAGGTTCAGTTTTTGAATTATGAGGACTTAATCATGCATCATTTTAATTCATAACATTTAGGATAACAAATGTAAAATTAAAGCATTTATGGGTTATCTATACTCTTTAGGCTCAAATTATACTCATAGATGCTCATTTAAGTAAAAAAATGTAAAAATAATAAGAAATCATGCTAGGGTTCATGTAGTATGGCCAAATCATGTAATTCAAGTATTTAATTCATAAAAATGATAATTCATACAAAATTATGTAAATATGCATTAGAATTAAGAAAAACCTTCAAGAAATATTCATGGGAGACTCAGTTTACTCACATAACCATTAATCTGGGTTATGGGGTACATGGAAGAACAAATTTCATGTTTTGGTTAGCCTTACATACCAGAAGGTTTTGAATCTTTAAGTATCTTGGAAGAATTTTCAAGTTTGTCTTCAAACCCTAGACCTTTTCTCTCTCAAAATGTTGTTTCCACATTTGAGGGAGTGTTTTAGTGTAAAAAGATCAATCTGACATGTGTAGGGCTTTATTGAGTTGCAAAAACATCAATCCTACGCTTAGAAAGCGTAGAAAAATACCAAATAACCTTTCTTAAAAATTTACAAAAAAAGAGGTCTACAAGTCCATTTATGGCCCGTAGAAGGTTCTACAGCCCGTAGGGACCCATTCGCAAAGTTTTGACCCAATTACGGTGTCTCTAGTTCACCTTTACTAGCTTATTTTATGGCACGTAGAAGGTTCTACAACCCATAGATGGGATCATAAAGTCTGGAACTAAAACTTGAATTTTCAATCCTTTGTTTCACGTATTAGTAAATGGGTCATACTTCAATTTACGGCCCGCAAAGAGGTTTTGTAGAGCAACTCTGCAACAAGTAGTCTCTAGTAAAATTCCATAACATTTCATCCCGAAGTCCAAATAAGGTAAAACTAGTTGCATTGGAAAGCTAATTCAAATTTCCTTCATTTGGTTGTGAAGGGACGCCTAATTCCTTGAGTGCTAAGATTTATGATCATTTAAATTTGACCTTTGCATAATCCAGCACTAGAAACTCAATTTATAGGAAAGTTTTGTACTCTACTAAGTACTAGAATATCTTATGACCCTAATACACCTCTTCAATGTAAAAAGGAGGCTTGAAAGATAGGTATATATGAGGATAGAGTCATGAGGTGTCACAAAAAAAAGGAGCAAGAGAGAGCATTCTTGATATAAGTAGTTTGGATGTTGAATTCACTGGAATTTCCAAGTTCCAAACACCAAGTACATGATTGGGCCTGCTTATAGAGGATTACAAGTAATGCCAAAAACTAGTAATGAGAGCATGTAGCCTTGAGAAATAACCAATATTGAGTTTCTCACCAATACTGAGTAGATGACAATATTTCTCGTGGCAATATGCTCTCATTCCTAGTGTTTGGCTCTACTTGTGATCCTTCGCAAGCTGGCCTAATCATATCCTTGGAGTTTGAAATGTGTGAAGTTCAAGCTAATTCAACATCAAAACTAGTTATATCAAGAACACTTTCATTCCTAATTAGTTTGGGATTTGGTTTTCTTTTCTTATAGATAGGTTTTTTTTTTGGTTATTTTTGGATGTACACTTTCTTTTGGGTTGTTCTGGAACACTTTGAGTTGATATTGTCTGTACTTATCTTTGGATCTTGATACTATGATTTACATGGAGATTTTGGATTTTATGTTCTTCAATTCTTCATTGCAATGTTAATTATGCAAACATCAAGCTGATTTCTTTATTTACAACGAACATGAGTAATTAAATCCACAACTAGGGTTTGGGAACCATGAAGAACTAATAAAGTAAAAACCCTGTCAATAAGGACCAAGTTTGAAAAGATCCCACAGGAGATCTAGTTACCCAATATGAGTTTAGGACTACTTTTGCAATGCTAGATCAAGTTATGACCAATTAGGATAGACAATACATCCCTGCTCCCCATGTACCCAACCCAGCTGCTAGGGTGAGAGATTTCTGCTGGATGAACCCTCTAGAATTCTATAGTACAAGTGCTTTTGAGAATGCACAGGAAATCATTAATGAAATACCTAAAGTGTTAACCATTCTGGAGGTATGTTCAGAGGAAAAAGTTGAGTTAGCTACCTACCAATTGAAGGAGTGGCCCAAGTATGGTACATTCGATGGTTGGTTGAGAGAGCGGTCGATGATAGAGTTGGTAGGGAAGACTTCATGTTTGCTTTCCTAGATAGTTTCTTTCCTCTTGAACTCATGGAAGCCAAATTGATAGAGTTTATCAACCTCAAATAGGGTGGAACGAGTGTAAAAGAGTGGTCCATTAATTTTTTTAAGCTTTCAAAGTATGCTCCTATGCTAGTGGTTGACACCCGTGCAAAAATGCACAAGTTTATCTCTAAGATTTTTGAGTGGGTTGTGATAGAATATCATATGGCTATGCTCATTTAGGAGGTGGATATTTCTAGACTTATGGCATTCAGCAGTTGTAGTCTGAAATTTTGCATTAGTAACCGACTCTCCCATAGGCTCTTGCAAAGCTTAGTCTTCATAACTAGGAGCCCATCTAAGTTGACTGCTCTCCTTTGTGGTATTATCTGTAAAGTCATTAAAGAATATTAGTTAGATTTAGAAAATCTTAGGACACTTTATATGGAAGGGAATGATTCGTAAAAAAGTGAGACATTCCTAAAATGCTTTGAAGCCTCCTACTCAAAGATGTGGTGCACTTTACACCCATGAATAAGACTTTGCTTAACGCTGCATGTTAGACTTCGAGGACCATGTCAAAACCTTATTGCTCTGATACCAAGTTTATCATGACCAAGCTTAGGGCCTAACTGTAATATGGTGAACAAGATCCCCTAAAGAACCTAAAACTAACCCTTAGTATTCAATCAATTTGAAGTCTAAACATGAAAATCATACTTATATAATCCTTAAAGTTCATGAAAATTGATGAAGAGATTTTTCTCCAACGTTGCAATGTAACCAAGGATCAATGTCACCTACCTTTCTTAGATTAAGAAGTTTGAGATGGATTTATCTTGAACTTCAAACCCAATCAAATTCTAGCTTGAATCCTTGAGTTCTAGACTTGGAGAGTGCTTTAAGAGCTTGATTGTAGAGGCTATGTTGAGTTCGAAATGAAGTGTTAGGAGTAGTATAGAGGCTGATTTAACACTTAAAGGAATTCACAAAAGTCTCAAATGGTCTAGCGGTTGGGCTAAATTACCAGAAAGACCTTAATGAAAATGATCTTTAAATTTGAACTGGCCACCTTCAGGCAAGGTTTCATGGGTCATGACCCTTTTCACTAGTCATGCATGAAACCTCTCGTTAAATAAGTTACAAAACATGGATGGCCCAAGGTGAGGTTCTCTTCAGAGACCACACTACAGTCCATAGTGAGGTCGACAAGTCATAATGTGTACCCATCGTGGCACACTTCACTTAGCAGTCGGGTCCATGCACAAGGCCCATTCCATGAGCAACTTTCATGTCTAGTGGACAGGTCCACGAGCCATGAAGTTGTTCGTGCAGGCGCAATTGGTCTTGAAAGGCTGGAAACAGGTCATTGCAGCCTAGGCATAGGTTAAGGCCATCTTCACGGCCAGTAAAGGGGTTTAAGAGCCGTGAAAGGGTAACTAAAGGGGGACGCTGGCCAAAAAATACATGGAGACCATTTTTTTTGCCTTATTAAAGCCTTACAAAGTTTGGGTGCTTACATTATCTATGCCTTGAGAACATTTATCGTCGAATGATCTAGGACATGGCTTGACTAACTTGAATTGAACTTAAAGCAGCCAAACATGAATATATATTGAAAAATTCAACATTTAAAACCAAAAAATCAACAAATTCATGCTAAAAACATCATTCAAATCAGTTTTGTGCACAAGTATGCATGTCATGATATGAAGACATGGAAATGAAACTATTCGGACCATGTAAGCATAAAGAACCTCGTACCTTGGGCTTGAGTAGATTGGAATAGATAATGGTATAGTTTCATCATGTCCGATTTCTCTTCCCATGTATCACTTTCAACATATTAGTTCCTCCAATAGACTTTGATCAAAGCAATGTCCTTCTTGCTAAGCCTCTTTACTTGTCTATCTAAAATCTCAATCGACACCTCTTCATAAGTCAAGTTCTCATCAGCATCAACACCTTCCAAAGGCAAAATTGTGCTTGAATCAGCAACCAACTTTCTCAATATAGACAAATGGAACATAAGATGAATGGAAATCATATATGAAGGAAACTCCTATCTACAAGCCATATTTCTAATATGTTCAACAATCTCATAAGGGTCTACATACCTGGGACTTGAATCGTCCTTTTTACTAAAACACATCACACCTTTCATGGTGACACCTTCACATACACCTACTCACCAACACAGAATTTAAGATCCCTTCTCCTAAAATCCTAATAGGACCCTTGGTGACTTTGAGCCATCTTTAAACTTTCCTAAACTGATGATTCAAGCCTATTTCTTAAGGGCCTCCAGAAGTTCGATCCGAGGTTTGACATGCATGTGTTAATCATATGAATGTTTAACTTTACCTTCTCCATAGCATCCAATGCCAAATCTTGGCCAATCAATGTCACCTCTCTTATTTCAAACACTCATATCGAGGATCTACATCTTCTCCCACAAAAAGCTTCAAATGGTGCCATCTCAATACTAGCATGATAATTGTTGTTGTAAGCAAGCTCAATAAGCAGTAGACAATCATCCTAATTACCCTTGAACTCCAACACACAAGCACTCAACTTGTCTTCAAATGTTTGAATTGTCATCTCGGCTTATCCATCTATTTGAGGTTAAAGGATTGTACTCATCTTTACCTTAGTACCATGCCATTTTTGAAAAGAACTTCAAAAGTGAGAAGTCAATTGGGTATCATAATTTGATACAATAGTCAAAGGCACACCATGCAATCTAACCAACTCCTGGATATATAACTTAGCTTAATCCTTCACATTGAAAGTAGTCTTTACTAGTAGAAAATGAGTCAACTTGCACATCATATATACAAAATCCAAATAGATTTGCATTACTTTTGGGTACAAGGCAAACCTATCACAAAGTCCATAGACATAACCTCCCACTTCCAAGTAGAAATTTTAATATCTTGGGTCAAACCACTAGGCCTTTGATGTTCTACCTTCACTTGTTTGTAATTAGGATATCTAGATACGAACTTAGCTATGTCTTTCTTCATGCCACTCCACCAACACACCTCTTTCAAGTCTCAATACATCTTGTTCAATCCCAGATGCATAGAATAGGGAGAGTTATGGGGTTCTCTCAAAATCACCTTTGTAAGAACACTAATGTTAGGAACATACAATCGATCTTGATAATGAAGTACAATATCTCCCCATTTGGAGAAAGCCTCTATCTTCATTTTGGCAACAAAATTCTTCAATTCAACCAATGATAAGTCTAGATCTTGTTTTGCTTTAAAATCAACAACTACAAAAGATTTAGCCCCATCTATAACATGGATGCGACCATCATTAGAATCAGCTAACCTAACATCTAATTTAGCTAAATGGTGAACATCTTTCATCAACTCTTTCTTAGCCTTATCAACATAAACCACACTACCTATCGATAGCCTATTGCAGGCATTAGCTACAATATTTGCCTTGCCTGGATGATATTGCACACTTATGTCATTGTATTTAAGAAGCTATACCCATCTCCTTTGCCTCAAATTTAGATCTCTTTAGGTGAACACATATTTCAAACGCTTTTATTCGGTGAACACATCAACATTAATCCTATAAAAATTATGTTATCAAATCTTCAAAGCAAATACCAGAGCTACCAAATTCAAGCTTATGAGTTGGAAAATTTTGTTCATGCACCTTCAATTGTCGAGATGGATGTCACGACCCAACCCAGGGCCATGAATGGGGTCGATTGGGCACCCAGACATACACTTATATTGAATCTCAGTTTACGACCACTAAGGGATTTCACAAAATTTCGACAGAGTCTCCTCTATTTTTCTAACTAACTC
>JAOTQJ010007007.1:0-18324 GCA_025642045.1 Solanum sejunctum
ATCGGTGCATGCAATCCGTCATGCTGGAGACGTGTACCGGTGCATATCGAGCCAAAGAATCAAATTCCAAGCTATACTCTCGAACCGACCGGCCTCGCTACCGCAACATCAAAAATTTGTCCTCCCTGGCACGTCTGATCTCGGGAGGTAAAAAGTGAGCCAAAAGGCTTCAGTAAACTCTCCCCAAACCGTAGGTCGAGTATTTATACCTCGGGACAACAGCCACGATTCATACTGATTTGCCGCAACATCATGTAATCTATAAGATGCCAGCTCTACTGATTCTACTTCTGAGGCCCCAATCACCCTCAAGGTCCGCTGCATCTGTCTCACAAACTCTTGAGGATCCTCCAAAGGTTTGGACCCAAAAAACTCTAGTGGTCCACAAGCCAAGAAATCATGGGCCCGGGAACTATCTCGACGGGCGGACTGACTACTCCCCGGCTCCTGTCTCTGGGTTTGGCGGCCACAATCTGGGTCAACAACTATACTGATTCCTTGATTTCCCCGATATCAGCACCTGGTTGGGGAGTTTGAGGTTCTGATGCCCGGCCCTCTGGAGCTGGCGGGGTAACCGAACTCATTGTTGGGAGAACAGTCTCCAACTCTGGTTGATTACGATCTCGGGTAGTTCTATGACTGCGTTGGAAGAAGTGGTAGACAAGGTGAAATTAATTCGAGAGGGGTTGTTAGCAGGTCAGAGTCGGCAGAAGTCCTATGCCAATAATCGACGTCGCCCGTTAGAATTCCAAGTTGGAGATTGGGTATTTCTAAAAATATCACCTATAAAAGGCGTGATGAGATTCGGTAAGAAAGGGAAGCTGAGTTTGAGATACATTGGTCCATACCAGATCATTCGTAGGATAGGCAAGGTTGCCTATGAGCTAGAACTGCCAGCAGATTTGGGTAGAGCTCTCCAATATTCCATGTTTCTATGCTTCGTAAATGCATTGGTGATCCTTCCAGAATTTTCCCTGTAGATGATATCCAAGTTACGGAGGAGTTGACTTTTGAGGAACAACCTATTTCTATATTAGACCAACAAGTTAGGAGACTTCGCAATAAGGATGTGGCCTCAGTTAAAGTGTTATGGCTGAATAATAACAGGGAAGAGTTGACTTGAGAAGCAAAGGAGCAAATGAAGAAGAAGTATCCTCACTTATTCCAAGTAGCTTCAGGTGAGTTAAGTTTTCTCATCGAGCATGATGCATGATTAAGTTGTGTGTTGCTAAAATGTGGTAAGATGGATACAACTTGCATGGTTCGTTTAACATTCGAGGATGAATGTATTTTAAGGGGGGGGGAGGATGTTAGGACTCGTAATTGGTTCAATTTAATAAAGTTTGGTACCGAATGCAATATTTCTTCTAAGTTTGGTCCTTAAAAATAAAAATGGATGTGGGGTCAAGGTGTGTGTTATTTTTTGATTGGCACAAGTGTAACATGTGTGCCTATATGTCAAATGAAAGCCCTTTGAGTTAGCTTTCCAGTGCACTTGGTTTCACCTCATTTTGAATTCGGGTGAAGGTGTTATGACCGTTTTCGTAAGACTCTCCCGTGTAGTGAGGCCCCACGGGCACCTATACAGCCAGTGGTGTCTTGTACAGGTTGTCTTAGGTGTATTGAGTTAGAAAAAGCCATTTTTTACCAAAAGCATACGGCATGACCAGTGTCACGGGCCGTATGGATTGCCATTGGCCGTGTGGGTGGTCGTGGGGTGAGTACAAAAGAGGAATAATGGGCGTTTGGGGGAGTTTTTTGCTAAGTATTGTACGATGCCCCCTCACCACGACCCGTGGCATGGATCCTGGGCAACTTTTACCAGTACCAAGTATGTTACCATGAGCCTCCACACAGGTCGTGATGCCCCACACCACCCGTAGAGGCCTCCATATCATGACAAGATGTCTTATTCCAAACGATTTCCAACTTCAATTTTTGGACTAAGTACCTTGTCACGGACACTCGACACGACCCGTTGGACCTTCTGTGGAGCAACACTTTGCCAAATTTTCCATTTATTCACTAATGATATTTTTGTAAATGCTAATTACTCTAATGACCTTTCTAGACTTCCAATGCTAACTTGACCTCCCCAAAAGACCTAAACACTATTCCAAAGGATAAAACTCATTACTCTCATCTCAAATACACTCGCAAATCCTCTTAAGAGCATCCATCAAGCCCCAATTTAATTTCAAGGGAACCCAAGAACAAGATTGGATTCCAATATCATTTCCAAGCCTCCATTCTTCCCAATCTCAATTCCATAGACTTCTAATGCTATCTTAACATCCCCAAAAGACCTAAACCCTATACCAAAGGATAAATATCATTACTATCATCTCAAATACACTCTCAAATCTTCTCAAGAGCCTTCATATTGCCCCAATTCAATTTCAAGGGAACCCATAAGATTAGATTCCAAGATCATTTCCAAGCCTCCATTCTTCCCAATCTCAATTCCAAGCAACTCTAGACCTAAGGTATGTGGGCTTTAGCCATTGGGTCCTTCCACCCATGGTGACCTAACCTCCTTTTTACTCAATTTTCATGATTTAAGGTTAATATTAGAAATGGCTTTGCTAGTATGAATATGTTTATGAACTATGTTAAAGCTATGTAAAGTTGTGACTGTTTTGCTATATTTTGAGCTATAAATCTTGGATCTATTATAAGATTTGATGAGGAGTTTTGATGTATATTGCTTGGGGTGTTGCAAGGTATTGATTAATGGTTTTACAATGGATTTACTTGCATTATTTCATCTATAAATTGCATGGTCTTATACTACCATTTCACACCCACCAAGTATTTGATAAAATGTCCGGTTATGGTTTCTTGAGGAATTGAAAGTCCAATGCATGTCTTATGAGCTAAAGGATGTTATGATGATTATATAATGATGAAATAATGATTTAAATATAATGGTTTGATGAGTTAGCTCTATCAAATGCTTAATATGAAAAGTGATGGGCTCCCGTAAGGAAGGCTACTTAATTCAAAGAGGGATGGGCTCCCATAAGGAAGGCCACTTAATCCGAAGAGGGATGGGCTCCCGTAAGGGAGGCCACTTAATCCAAAAAGGGATGGGATCCATTAAGTAAGGTCACTTTAGTCGAAAGTGATGGTCTCCCATAAAGGGGGCCACTTAATCCAAAAAGGGATGGGCTCCCGTAAGGAAGGTCACTTAATCCGAAAGGAAACGGGCTCCCATAATGAAAGTAGATCCAAAAGGTATTATGTTATTTCTATTGAGGCTTATTTACACACTTTTATTAAGATCTATATAAGATGAATGATTTGCAAAGCATGACTTACTTCGGAGTTGGTTATACATACCATATTATCATTATGTTATCTGTTGGTTATTATTATGCATTTTCATGATGATGTCTATCTCTTGTTACATTTTATCCCACATAATTAGTACATTTAAACATACTAACTCATACTCTTGCCTACATGATATCACCATGTAGGAACCAGATTCCCTCTTGAGCATCCTCCTTCAAGTGGCTAGTATGACTTTCTCAAGATAGTTAGTGAGTCCTCCATTCCGAGAACCTAGTTTGTAAACCCTTGCTATGTATAAGACATTATTGTCCTTGATGCATTGATCTTGTTGACTATGGGGGTGAGCCCGGCTATATGTCTTGGTCCCCGCTCTTATCTATGTAGTAGAGGTGTCGTTAAACAAAGCTATACATTTATGCTATGAGTTGATTTTATTATCTATTAGTCCTATACTATGACAAGTTCTCCCTTATCCCCTTTGCCCTTATTTTCATTCTTCAAATGTCTTTTAATTGCTTTAGCCACCAAGGATATGTAAGGATATGCTAGAGGCTTGTTTGGGGTCCCTTAGGGTTCCCCATTTGCCGGTCACGTCTAGGTCCTATGCTTGGGTTGTGACAAAGATGGTATCAGAGCATTAGGTTGATAGATCCTCAGAGTCCAACATACTACATCGATTAGAGTCTTATTCATGGTTGTGTTGCGCACTACAACTATGAGTAGGAGGCTATGAGACATTTTAGGAAATGTTTCCCTTCTTCATATTCTAAGTTATGCCACAGAGTTGGAGTAAGTTTTCCCCCCTAATAATTATTCTTTCGTATGCTAGATCATTCCAAACACAAGGGGAAGATGGGCCTGCACTCCCGAGGAGCAACCAGAAAATGGGTAACTTTGAGATGCTTTCACGTTGCTTGCACAAGTTGTGGATAATCAAGCCAATCAAGGAACCCTAGCCCCTCATGCTCTTACACCGGCTTCACGGTTTAGAGACTTCATAAGAATAAATCCTTCAGAATTCTATGGTTCAAATGTTGATGAGGACCCTCAAGAGTTCATTGATGAGGTCTACAAGATATTGGCTATTATGGGTGTGAGGACGGAAGAAAAGACAGAGTTGGCGGCCTACCAACTCAAAGGAATAGCACAAATATGGTACAATCAATAAAAGGACGAGAAAGGAGTTGGCTATGTGGTGATTGGGAAGAGTTCAAAGTGGCTTTCCTTAATCGGTTCTTCCCTCTTGAGCTTTGGGATGTTAAATTAGTGGAATTCCTAAATTTGAGACAAGGTTCAATAAGTGTGAGGGAGTATGTCCTCAAATTCAACCAACTTTCAAAGCTTGCTCCTTACTTGGTTGCCGACCCAAGGTCTAGAATGAACAAGTTTGTGATGGGGGTGTCCGACTTAGTGAATGAAGAATGTTGGTCTGCTATGTTGATTGGTGACATAGACTTGTCCTGCTTGATGAGCTATGCCAAACAAATGGAATAGGAGAAGATGAGGAAGAGGAGGAGTAGAGAGGCCAAGAGGGCCCCTATTGATGATAAGTTCAAGGTTCCAAGGATGGTCGGCTCCATCAAGGCCAAGGGTCTTCCAATGCTCGGAAGGATTGCTAATGATAACCCAAGATGCCAAGGTGGTAATAGTGGAGGGCCCAAGCCCAAGTGATCTACGTATAGGAAAAACCATAGTGGCCCGTGTTGGAGGAACTCTAGTGTTAGCTTTGGATGAAGTAAAATGGGTCATCGGGTTATTAATTATCCCCATGATCAAACCGAAGGCATAGATGGTCTCCCTCAAGGCTAAGGGGATGCTCCTAGGCAAAATAGGTTCTATTCTCTTCAAAGAAGTCAAGGAAGGGATGAAATGCCCGATGATGCTACCGATAAGTTAGAAATTTTCCTAGATTTTGTTGTGCATGCTTTGATGGTTCCAGGAGTTGGTATTTCTTTAATTATTCCGTGTTACTAGTAAGATTTGCTTATGGACTATCGATTTGTTTGGACAACTACAATGGGATAGTCACGTCTCTAAGCTTGATCCTTCTTTCAGATTTTGTCTCTAAGTGAGGGTAAGGGTAGGTGATATTCCTGGTGTCTTTCAAGACTAGGGGTAAACAGTTGAGTATTGGTGGAGTTGTTTGGTTGACTTGTGCACCAGTTATGTTTATGGGTCTCTATAATAGGGTGTTAAAACCCTACCTTTGTATGTTTGTGCTGGTCTCTAGTGATGAGGTATTGAAATGTTAGAGCTTCTGAATTATTCGGGGGCAGTGTTGTGAGTCTTGGAGGATGAGAGGTTGTTTACTAAAAGATGATTGTGTGCTTTGTGGATAACAAGAAGGTGGTAAAATTCTTTAAGGATTATAATATGAGTGTGCATTAGTTTGTTTTTCGGTAAGGCTAGTGTTATGGTTGGTGCTCTAAGTAGGGTGCCTATGGATAGCTTAACATATGTGGATAATGGTGGCAAAGAGGAGACTAGTCGGGTCCATCATTTGGCTAGGTTGAAAGTAGGTTGAGGGAAGTTGGGAATGGTAGTATAGTGTCCTTAGTAGTTCCAAATCTTCTTGGGTTAAGAGGTCTAGATTAGGCAAGGCCTTGATTCCGCCTTATTAGAATTGGAAGTTTTGGGTGAGAAGATAATAGAGTGGAGGCTATCTCTCAAGGGGAAGATGGTGGTTATTGTACAATATGGGTTAGGTGTGTTTAATATTGACAATCGAGTTGAGGATTGTGAGTCCTTATAGAGTATAGAGGGAGGTTGGTAAGGTTGCATGAGTTTGGGAATGGCCTATAGATAGGAGTATGGTTTGTCCGGTTTGACATGCTTCTAGGTGGAAGGGATATGTTAGTGACTAGTGCTATAGAACTTTCTGAGATTGTGGGTGATATGGAGGATACGTTAGCTTAGGAGAAGGTCCTGGTGGAGGTATTGGACAGAAGGGTGGAAAAGTTGATTAATGAGGATGTGGTGTTCGTCAAGGCCCCTTTGGAAGAGTCGTCTATTCATATGTGTTTCACGGGGAGCCAGTGCAAGCATAGAGAAGAAATATCTATAGCTCTTTCAATTTACTCAACCTTATGATGACATGTCAAGTCCTTTTTATGATTCTAAATCTCAACTTTAGGCCCTTATATCATTGCATGCACTCCTGTTCATGTTAATAAGGTTATGAGAATTTTGATGTACATGTTGAAGTTTTCTTGAAAATCTTGTTTATGTGCATTGTTGTGTTCATGTTTAGGCTAAAGCCTTCATAACTACTTTCCATGTGTACGTTTCTTTGACATTCTGGGATGAAAGTTCTCAAGGGGAAGATATTGTGACACCCCATAACTTGATGCTCTTATGTATCCATGTTTCAAGCCTCATTTCGTTATTTTGGGGGTGTATTAGGTTCATGGGAGACTCCTAGTACTTAAACGAGTTCATGACTTCCCTAAGAGTTGAGTTTTGGGTGATGGTTCATGTAAGGGTCAACTTTAAATAGGAATAACTCTTAGTACATATAGAACTGGGTAGCCCAAGATATGTCAAATGAAAGCCCTTTGATTAGCTTTCCAATGCACTTGGTTTCACCCCATTTCGAGTTCGAATAAAGGAGTTATGACCGTTTTCATAAGACCATCCCGTACAGTGAAGCCCCACGGGCACCTATACGGGCAGTAGTGTCTTGTATGGGTCGTGTGAGGTGTATTGAGTTCAAAAAATTCCATTTTTGGCCTAATTCATCGGGCACGACTAGTGGCATGGGCCAAGGTGGCTTGCCACTAGCAGTGTGGTTGGTCATGAGGTGAGTACAAGAGAGGAATAGTGGGTGTTTTGGAGAGTTCTTTTCGTATGTTTGTTTCACGCCCCCTCACCATGACCCATGGCATGGGGCACGACCCCTGGCCCATGGTGCGGAGACTGGGCAACATTTTCCAGCGCCACATATGGTGACACGAGCCTCCACACTGGTCTTGAGGCTCCATACGACTTGTAGAGGCCTCCATGGTCATGACGAGATGTCTTGTTCCAATCAATTTCCAACTTTAATTTTTGGATAGAGTACCTTGTCATAGGCACTCCACACAACCCATGGGACCTTTCGTTGGAGCAACACTTTACCAAATTTTCCATCTGTTAACTAATGGTATTTTCGTAAATGCTAATTACTGTAATGACCTTTTTAGACTTCCAATGCTATCCTAACCTCCCCAAAAGACCTAAACCCTATTCCAAAGGATAAAATGCATTACTCTCATCTTAAATACACTCTCAAATCCTCTCAAGAGCCTCCATCTAGCCCCAATTCAATTTCAAGGGAACCCAAGAATAAGATTAGATTCCAAGATCATTTCCAAGCCTCCATTCTTCCCAATCTCAATTCCAACCAACTCTAGACCTAAGGTATATGGGTTTTAGCCATTGGGTCCTTCCACCCATGGTGCCTTAACCTCTTTTTTTACTCAATTTGCATGATTTAAAGTTGATTTTACAAATGAATTTTCTAGTATGAACATGTCTATGAACTATGTTAAAGCTATGTAAAGTTGTGACTGTTTTGCTATATTTTGAGCTATAAATCTTGGATCTATTGTAATCTTTTATGAGGGAATTTGATGTATATTGCTTGGGTCTTGTAAGGTATTGATTGAAGATTTTATAATGGGTTTACTTGCATGATTTCATCTCTAAATTGCATGGTCTTATACTACCATTTCACACCTGCGAAGTGTTTGATAAAATGTTCGGTTATGGTTTCTTGAGCAATTGAAGGTCAAATGTATGTCTTATGAGCTTAGTGATGTTATGATGATGAAATGATGATTAAAATTTAATGGTTTGATGAGCTAGTTCTATGAAATGCTTAATCCGAAGAGGGATGGGATCCCGTAAGGAAGGCCACTTAATTCGAAGAGGGACAAGCTCCCGCAAGGGAGGCCACTTAATCCAAAAATAGAAGGGATCCCATAAGGGAGGACACTTAATCCAAAAAGGGACAGGCTCCCATAAGGAAGGTCACTTAATTCGAAAAGGGATGGGCTCCCATGAGAAAGGTCACTTAATCCGAAATGGGATGGGCTCACATAAGAAAGGTGGATCCAAAAGGTCTTATGTTATGTCGGTTAAGGCTTCTTTACACACTTTTATTATGATTTATGTAAGATGAACGATTTGCAAAGCATGACTTACTTAAGAGTTGGTTGTATATGCCATATTGTCATTATGCTATCTATTGGTTATTATTATGAATTTTGATTATGATGCCTATCTCTTGTTGCATTGCATCCCACATACTTAGTACATTCAAACATACTAATGCATACTCTTGCCAACATGATATCACCATGTAGGAATCGGAGTCCCTCTTGAGCATCCTCCTCCACGTGGCTAATACGACTTTCTCAAGATAGTTGGTGAGTCCTTCATTTCGGGGACCTAGTTTGTGAACTCTTATTATGTATAAGACATTATTGTCCTTGGTGTATAGATCTTGTTGACTATGAGGGTAATCCTGGTCATATATCTTGGCCCCTGCTCTTATCTATGTAGTAGATGTGTCATTGGACAAAGCTATGTATTTATGTTATGAGTTGATTCAATTATCTCTTGGTCCTATGCTATGAAATGTTCTCCCTTATCCCCTTTGCCATTATTTCCATTCTTCAAATGTATTTTAACTGCTTCAGCGACCAAGGATATGCAATGATATGCTACGAGGCTTGTTTGGGGTCCTTCCGAGTTCCCCATTTGCCGATCATGTCTAGGCCCTAGGCTTGGGTCATGGCTTAAGTATTGGGGAGTAGTGAAGAGGACTAGTAATTTTTCGATGAAAGCCCTTGTGGAAGTTTAGAGTTGAGTATTAAGGATTAGCTTTGTATTAGTATGATCATCTAGTGAATAATACCATGAGGCCTAGAAGTAGGCTTGAATAGAAGAGGAGGAAGTGGTTAGATAGAAGTTGTAGTAAGACTTATGAGCTTAAGTTGAGGGAGTAGAGTGCTATAAGAAGGAGCACAATTGAGATGAGGTGCTATGCTTGAGAGTTGTACATAGAGTCTTAGGTATCGATGGTCCCTTTCTCCATTAGAGTTAATGGTTTCTTTTCTGAGTTTGAAATACTGATTGTAGGATATTCAAATGATTCAAAATTGATTGAGTCTCGACGTTCCATTCGTGCTGGATGGTGAAAATGTCTAAGAGACTATCTCTATTCTTGATTTGAACTGATTTGTCTATTCTGAGTGACTTATGACTATCCAAATTGGTTGATTGAGTATTGAAACAAGTCTTGATTGTTATTCATGCCTGGCGATAAGAATATTGAAGATAATATTCTTTCCCTTAACTAAGTTGATTGTATTTTCTAGAGTGGGTTGTCTCTTCTTGAGTCAGAATAGGGATTGTTGATCGTGAAGAGGAGTCAAAAGTTTGATTGACTGATAAGAGTGTCAAGATGAATCATAAGTCTATTCGCACTTTGATATCTATCTATACTCTTCATTCGAGGATGAATGATCCCAAGGGGGAGATGATGTAGCTCGTAAAATTATCGAAATGCCCCTAAATGTAATCGTGCAGATAACGCATCTTCCAGAGCTCAAATGGGAAATGTGAGACTGGATTTGCGATTAGTGCAAAAAATCGAGTGGAAAAATGATCTCGACCTGATTTTAGAGAAACCAGGTCAAAAAATAAATTTCCCAATTGCCCTGACATAGTGAGGATCCACGCCCAAGTCGCGACACGCTTGGGAAGCGGCACCACACTAGTATTTTTTTAAAAAAGTTTCGACGGGATTGAAAAATTGGCCGGAAAGCGATTTATGAAAATTTATGCATAAAACACACTTAACGAACGGATTTTATGTGCATTTTTCCTGAAAAATAGTTTTTTCAACGTGTTTTGACAATTTCACGAAAATAACACATGTTCGTGCCCTAATTAAACCCTAATTGAAGACTATGGTTGCTTTTATGTTTGATTCTTAAAAACCGAGATTTGATAGTCATACTGAGCATGATAATTTCGATAAATTCTTTTAGCATATTTTACTGAATTTCATGAATATAACTTTTGAGATGTATAATGATTTGAGAGAGGGTTTTGGTGATATGCAGAGATTATTTGTAAAACATGATTTTTTTTAAGGAAACAATTGACATGTTAATGAGTTCTGATTGAATTGAGCATTAAGTCTAAATGATAATTGGAGTACATATTGATGACAATGTAAACATACCATTTCATAATAATTTCATTGATAGATGATGGTGATAGATGATGGTGATAGATGATATAAGTCTTAAAGAAGATTGATTTGATAGGCAATTGTGCATGCTTTAGTCTTGGGAGTATTTTTGAGCATCGAGTTGGGTAAGGAGTGTCACCCCAGAACTGCATTTGCCAGTAGGATAGTCATGCAGTACGTTCTGGTGACTCTTGTTCCAAAAGTTGAACAATTATTTTTGGATTGGAGATAGATAGATAGATATACTACGTCCTTTACCATGTGAAGTTTAGGACGGGGGGGAAACGATGCCAATTCGTTGTGCCCCCTCCCCCTAACTTTAAGTTGGCGTGATAAGATAGATGTCGGTTAAAAGAAACTCCCAAGCAATATTGATTGAGCATGAGATTTCTAACAGAGTCATTCTTTCTTTTCAAATGTATATTATAAAGAGCATGATTTACTTTACACTTGCATATTTCACTTAGTTGAGATGAATTGAGCCTTTTGAGTTGAGTTGATGTTATTAAGCTATTTTATATACCAGTACATTTCACGTATTAACTTCCCCCTCTGGGACTACATCATTTTATGATGTAGACATACAGGGTCGAGATCATCAACTAGGGCATCGTTGAAGATCTTCGGATGTTATTAGTGAGCCTCCCTTACTTTGGAGGAATACATTATGTTATTTTATCTTGCTTTAGAGTTAAGATAGTGATCCATTTTTTTATTGATTGAGATAGCCATATGTCTGTCATTGGCACCATCAAATAGTGATAAAGGCTTCATAGACTAGAGTCGGATTGTTGATTGGTAAGATTGTGAGCTAGTTCTTCCCACTAGCCTTTTTTCAATATTACTTTGAGATTTGAGGAGGCGTGCCTATTTACTTCCTTTTTGTTCTTCCGCTGATAGTAGAATGAATGAATAAATGTGATGAGGATAAGTGGTTCGCTTGGGGATTAGTAATAGTCTCAGAGTGCTGGTTATGTCTAGGGTACCTTCCCAGGGCATGAAATATTCATACCAAAAATAGTGATCCGGACTCAATGGAATAATGAGAATTTGATTTTGGGACCCCCACGATGCAGTTACTAATACAACTTGAATAAATAGTTTGAAACTTGAAATACTAAAATTGCCCTTCAAAAACTCTAAAAATCAATATGAGACCATTTCTAGAGTTAGTTTGACCATTCAAAACTTTTGGAATTGACAAAATTTTGATACAAGCTTTCGTACCCCAAACATTGACCAAAGTCAAACCTATGATCCAAAATGAACTAAAAATGCAACTTTGGGCTTAAAATCCTTGTTTGAACGCCAAATTCAGTTCTGCAAGTTTCCTTAGACTAGATTCGGCATTTCAAAAATGATGGAATTACCAGATTCAAAGTTCAACACCTAACACTTGAAATGAACACAACACTCAAAATTTCTAACTTTAAGCTTTTTAAAACTCTTTCTTTTGCAAAACTCCAACTTTTTACGATACTTCTAAAATTTGACTTTTTGACTTATCCAAAAATGACCCAAGGTAACATTTGGAAGGGACAAAAATGGTAATTTGATAAAAAAAAATCAGAAATGACCTTCGAGGTCATTACACAGTCCTACGCTTTTAGGAAGCCTTACATACCTGGAAATTTGAAGAACATTCAATCCTCTGTCGATCTTCACATTTGAACTTGAAACCCTTGCTTTTCTCCCTCCTCGCTCAAGAATTCCTAAGTGTGTATTAAGGGGTAATGCACTTAGCGTTATGATATAAGACTTAAATTAAGTCCAAAACATCGTGGGATTTAATTATAAGGGATAACAATAGATAAAAATATCCCTCTTAAAAACTGCCGACAGGAACTATGAGACCCCGTCTATGGGTCGTGGTTCCGCCTACGTCGTAGATGGCCTCTCGTAGGTGAAGGTGTCCAAGAATTTGGTTACTGAAAATTGACATGGAATTTACGAAACCTCTTTTACAAGACATACTTTGGTTTACGGACCAACTGACAACTCATAACTCAAGATGAAAAAAAGTTGATTTTTGAACCAACAAGCTACTAACATAATCTACGGTCGTGGATTAGTATATGGGTCATATGTTGTTTCATGCATGGGCCTCAGATTTAGAAAAATTTCACCAAGTCACCTTGGTATCTACGAGTCGTAGATAGCCCTCGTAGTTTTTCTTCGGGTGATTTATTTCTCGATTGTTTTCTTAGTTTTCTCTGTGCATCTACAGATCTACTCAGAGTAAGTGGAAAGAATTAGGGGTGTTAACAGTGTTCATCGTAAAATATGAAAATAAATATTGTTGGATTTTATAGGCCTTGTAGAATGAATATCTCGCCTTTATTCCAAGTTGCCTTTATTCCAAGTTGGCAGGTAAAAGCCGTTGATAACTTCCTACAATAACAGAGCTGCAACTAACTATAAACTTCCGCCAAAACCCTCTTTTCATTTTTCTCTTATCTGTTTTCTTTCTTTGCATGCAATGGCTTCATCTTCTTTAACAAATAATGAAGTTCTCCAGAAAGCTACAACAATTCTTGAATCTACGGATCATCACCAATTTCAGCAGTTAATATCAAATATAGAATCAAGTCATGAAGAGAAACTTGTGTATGATTGCTGTCTTCTGGAATATCCAGATAAACTGTGTTTTGATTTGTTCTTTTTGATTCTTCTTTCTGAGGATATCACTGATAAGGACAGAGACACTTGTGCAAATCTTCTACATGATCTTCTTAGTTGGTCTTATCGTTTTAGCCGTGTTTGGAGTTCCGAAAGCAACAAAGAATATGTAAAAACATCAATGTTGTTCATCCTCAAACAATCTTTCCCCAAAGAGATTTCCAAAGCGATGTGGAACATAGCATCTCGTATTTTCAATTGTATCATCATTGAGAAACATGGAGCGTGGCCGGGTGTACTCAGTTATTTTTGTGAATGCTGACATTCTGATTGTTTGTACGTCCAGGATAATGCCATAATGTTTTTCTTGAATCTTCCCACGTCTCTAAGTGAAGAACTCAGACCGTATGTTCAAGATGTTCATTCCAGCTTGCAAGAAAAACTGAAGACTTCCACTGGAGAAAGAAAATTCCTTGTGTTGGCTTCTCTACTTCATCTGGTTCAACATATGTCGGAAAATTATTACTTTCTCTTTCGTGATCTAGTTATACCAATGGTAAAAACAGTATCTTATTTTCTTGATAATGATGTTTCTGAGGATAATGCGCAGAGTCGTCTCAAGAAGCTGAAAGAGTTAGTTGGTGCAGAGCCAAGATTTTTTGACTTGCACTTGAATCACGTATACAATGAGATGCTTGTAATTTGTCTAGATGATATGTTGGGAAAAGAAACTAGGGCTCTAGCCATAGAAGTGATGTATGCTTTGATGATGTATCACTGCAAAGTGTAAAAAAGAGGACTATACGACGATTGTGTATTGAACTCATTAATATGATTTCATTTACCCCAATTGGATCGACTAACTGTCAACTAGAGGAAAAATTTATCTCCAGGATTTCAGTGGTAAAAAGAGGTTTGGTTTTTTTACCTATATGTGGAACATTATAGCAATAAAGTTCAATTCACCAGATTGGCGTGAACGATATGCAGCAGTTGCAATCCTCGGTTTAATCGCAAAAGGATGCGCAGAGGTACATGCATTAATCCTCTCTTGGGTATTCCAAGAGTTGTTTTTGGGTCTTTTCACCTAAGACTATTGTTTTTCTCAGGCCCTAACAGATGACCTTACTAAAGTGATGAAAGTGGTCAAGAAATCAATGACAGATCCCTCTCGTGCCGTACATTTTGCTACTATAAGAGCAGTAAGAAGTATGAGTCTAGGCCTACATCCACATACACTAGATGAATACGCTAACATTCTTATAAGTTGGCTACATCTAGAAATTCTACATCAGAACGAGCCCCTCGAACAGGTGACGAAGGATGATAAATTTTTCATTGCTTTCCTAATCAGATTCAACATTCAATGACATTTTTTCATTAAGTTAGTAAATCTCATATTATTTATGTTATTGAAATCTAATTGCTTTATTATGTTTCATAGACTGCTGCTGTATCAGCTATATGCTCTCTTTGTGAGAATTGCAGTTCATGCACCGTAGTACCTCGCTTGGGAACAATTGTGAGGAAATTAATTGAATTCCTCAAGGTTAGAGTTGGACATTTTGTGTGAATCTGATTCAGATTTGCATTGCCATTTTCTTTGTGTTAAAACTTAAAAGTGTTATTTGTTTTTGTGTGACATAACCACTTCACTTACCTGGCGTTAGAGTGAAAACGTTGAGCTTCAAAAAGAGTCCCTAAATACTTTGAATTCGTTTGCAAGGCTGTCAAAGGTCATCTCAATAGAAACTCTTAGTTTTTCACTACTCTATTTCCTTTAATAATTTGGATTTGGTGGTGGTATCTGACAAAATTACTCTTTTGGGTAGGATCTTTCTGTCAAGACTACGATTGGGTCATACCTTCGCTAAAAGAACATCTAGCTGGTTCGACAAGTAAATCACTGCGAGTCAATTCTGCTGACTGTATTTATGCAGTTGCAATGGCTGTCGGAAATGATATATTCAGTAAAGATGCTAAAGAGGTGATGTCTGTTTGTTGTGTTACTATAACAGCTTAATATATAATTTTCTCCACATTTTGATACTTGAATTCTGTAACTGAAAGCATCTACAATTTTCATATATGTAAGGTCGTAGCTCTTCTCTTGTCTGTGCGATGCTATTTACTGGAAGATGATCACGATTTGCAAGTTACACTTCTTCAAGTATGTACCCGAACTATTTATATCTGTATACTTAAGTTGTCCTGATATAACGGGTGCAATACTATCTGTGTTTGAAGGCATGGGAACAGCTTCTTAAATGTCTCGGATCCCACTTTTATCCTTACGCGAAAGATCTTATGCCTGATTTGCTCAATTACACTAGACTTGACTCGAATAGGTATGTGCAAACTTCAAAAGTGCTTCATGGCTAATTGGATGGTTAGTTTCCAGATTTTTCAGGCACACTAGAATTATCCTGGTAACCAAGTTTTAGCATAGATGAATAAACTACAATTTTGAAAGACTTGTTTCCTTAAGGCTCTTAGCAAACTTTTGCTTTTCCACTAACTAACTGCATTTCTGCACAGTGTGACAGAACATGTTATTGTGACCCAAAAACTTAAGGCATGTAAACTTTTACTTTGCCTTACTAAAAAGCTCAAAGGGAAGTTCTTTCCATGGATTAATCAGGTTAGATTCTGAAGATTAGGATTTTTACTCGGCGTATGCCTTTCCTAGTCAAATTTGACATAACACAAACATTATTTGTGCAGGTCTCAGACATAATGGTACCACTTGTAAAATTTCATGATAAAGATATCAGAAAAATAGCCTCATCTGGTACCTGTTTTATTTGATAAAGTCTTTCCCTTGTTTATTTTCTCGTTTTTCCTAATTTTAGATTTTATCAATTCTTTTCCCTTCTGTTATGTATTGCTGATACAAATTTTGTTCCAGCCCTGTCAAAGCTGTTACTCTCAGCAAAACTTTCTATTGAGGACGAAGAATCTCATGGCATTACAAATTCCTATCTGCATGAACTAGTGGTCCGATTTGTATCATCTCTGCTGGAAGCTCTGGATGAGGTACCTCCAGTTTATATGCTTTCCTTTTTTATTCAATTTGTTCTTTTCATTAACCATAGTTGAGCTACATTTTATATGCAGGAAACTGATGGTAAAATTTGTGCAACAATAGTTAAATCATTGACCAATTGCATCAAGGTTGGTCATGTTCGCAACTGAGGCAACTTCATATTTTCAATAGTGTTATTAAAATGAAAATCCTGTTTCTTTCTTTTCATGTTTTGGCTATTTGATATTCTTCCGAACAATCCACTAAATTCTCTTTACAGATTGCTGGGAGATGTCTTAATGAAACGACCATTCAGCAGACAGCGAATGCGATAGAGCAGGTTCTCAAAGCAACATCAAAAAAACATTTTTCAAAAGAGGAAGTTGTGACTGATCTGGAAAAGAAGATCATCAAAGAGGCCCATACGCACCATAACTCGAATAATTCTGCTTGATTTCCTGTAGGTCTGTTAATCATTTTTGGTACAGGTTGTAAACTACATCCGCATACTAATGGAGATATACGAGGAGAGTTCCAACGCTTTAGTTGACAAACTTTTGGCATGCATAAGAATGATGAGAGTGAGTCTTCTTCATCAATCAGTATAAGCTAAAAGAGATTTATGTTTTTCTTTTATTGCATAACATGATATGATCTTCATGTAGAGAGATGAGGTGACTGAAAAAGAGAAGGAAACTGCACTTTGAACCTTCAACGAAATTTCTATTGAATGTAAAGAAGCTGCTAAGAGGTAACTTGCATGATCTTTTCCATTGAAAAGATGTTTTGGCAAAAGAGTTGTACTGAACGATTAGTCTTATTTGATTTCTCACTGAGTTACATTTGTCAGGTACTAAGAGATTCTAATAATCTGGCAACAGAGAAATGGATGAAGGAATTCAAGAATCCTACATTTTGTGGCTGTTGTGACATAATCTTGTACATTCAGCAAATCTCTTGATAGACAATATCAGCAAATTCAAGTAAAAACGCAGAAGAGGTTCTATCCAGGGAAATAATTACTTTGCTGTTGAGAACTTGTCAGGATGTTTACATATCGATTTGAAATGTAAGGATATCAGCATATTCAAGTAAAAAAGCAAAAGGGTTCTGTTAAGAGAAATATACCAACTGATAAAGAATGTACTTGCTGTAATACTTTCCAAGAACGACACTACAAGATCTTTTCGAAAAGATATGATCAAACAGCTTGAGTTATCACAAGGCATTAACAAGACATTCAAGATTGTATAACCATGCATTGAAGTACAAGATTTTAATGGACAAAAGAAAAAGTCATCATTGCACAGCTTCCTTAAGAAAACACTTTCATTTTAATAACACTTAGGAGCATTATCCTTAGTTACATCCCATACATCAACATGCACCCTAAAGATTCAGGATAGCCAGAGTTGTGAAAACTTTTGTATGTTTTACAATGTGCAGAGGCTCTTTAAATGCACCCCGCACCCATTCTCCAAACTCTTGGCCATGTCCAACGTCTAGTATTGAAGAATATGAAATGTGTTGAAAAATGGAATCACCAGCATTCCTACAACAACCTCATCAAGGATAATATTTTTCTTGATCTGACACGGGTTTCCAGATTGATTTTGGGGGCAGGGTATAAGTCCCTCATCTCCAATAGTTCTCGAGTAGCTATCCGTGGAGTGTTGCTAACTTTGCAAGCTTCTTCTTTAGCTTTTGATGGAAAGAAATCATAAAAGAACATTTTCTTCAAGCTAAGCAAAGGTTTTCAATCAGATGTTGGTTGAAGAAACTGCGGAAGGATACAATTCCCAAGAAAATAATTTCTACATCTACCTATATCATCATCTATATCTATCTATCTATCTATCTATCTATCTATCTAGCTATCTATCTATCTATCTATCTATCTATCTATCTAGCTAGCTATTGAAAAGCCAATTGGAAATTTTAAGACAACAAAATTAATAGATAAGGTAACAAAATCTTTTAATTGAAAGATTAAAAATAATTAAATTAGCAAATACATTAAACTTTTAAAAATAAAATAAGAAAAAACAAATTATATATATATATATATATATATATATATATATATATATTCACTCCCCGGGAGGGTACCCTAGACGTAACCGACACTCAGAGACTATTG
>JAOTQJ010007018.1:0-18324 GCA_025642045.1 Solanum sejunctum
GGGATTTAAGTTTATGAAAATTTGCAGTTTGAGTTTATTTATTTTAAATGCTTCCGCAAGTTATATTTATTATTCCTATTAAGGCTGACTTGTTCTGGTGGGATTGAGCAAGTGCCATCACGCCCAATTTTCAAGTCGTGACAATATCGTACCCCTCAAACCATGAATTAACAATAATAATTAACTCCACAACACAATAAGTGAATTAACTATATGATACACTAATTACGAACGAGACAATCAGGGATATCAAAATTATTGATCAAAGGAAAAATTTGTAGCAACTAAGGACTGCACCAGTTAGCAATCAAAAATGAATAATTTCAAATTCTTAAAAGTTTATTTAGACCCAAGATTGTCTACTGATTACTCTATTAATAATAAGATACCTGATATTGTCTTTTTTTGGCTTATATAATTTCTCTTTGTGGCTAGAATACCAATTTTGCTAGCAAATTATTTCACAAAAAATTCATGTACTCGCTTGCTTCCTTTTTGGAATTGCCGTAGGTGTTTTTTTGTCCTTCTGAGCGCAGCAGGTTAGAGAAATAAAAGGGTTGGATACTCTCTTTTTCTAAAATTCTTTTAATAAAAATTATTAGTGATTAAAATTACCAATTAACCCTTCATTAAAAATAAGGGTCATTACATGGAACCCACAGGATCGTTTTTATCAGTAGAACTGGGTTCGATAACTCATTCTAATTATTGGAACTGGCTTTAGAACAGTCTAATGCAACTTTTTCAAAATTTCAGTGTGGGCCTAATCTCTACTGGTATCGGTCCATATCCATTAATTTCTTTTATAGCTTTATGTTTAAACTAGTTTAGTTTATATGCTTTGCACATGTTTATTGCACTAATCTATACTATATTAAAATTGTAAAGATCATTAGAAATATTGTTTGGATTTTTTCCCCTTTATTACACTGTTTTAGACAAAATTGTCTTTTTGCTATTTTTCTTTATTTATTATTTTATCTTTTATTTATTTAGTTTCAAAATTCACTTTAAAATTAGAATTTATTTATATTTTTTGGAATCCACTCTTGATTATGACTATTCTATATAAATAATTGTCTAGATTATGAAGGAAAAAGAAAAAATATTTTTTTTTCATATTTAAGACTTTGATTATCGAATATTTTATTAATATACGTATGTAATATAGCAAATTTTAAAAGAAAAAGAGTAATTAAAATTACGTTGGAAACATTAAGTGATCCTTCTATATTTAGGAGGCTTTTTAAAAAATTAAAATTTAATTAATTAATTATTAATTATTTAACTTCAAATTATTACTTATGTATTCATAGTTTATTAACATATCTCTACATTATTAGTAATTGAATTAATTTTCTCATCTTTACTTATTCATAGATTAAACTATTGAATCAAATTAATAATATTTATTTAATTTTGTTTATATGAATAATTTTATATTTATTCTAATGACAAGTACTATTTACATATAATTTTTACATTAACACAACACATATATGCAAAGATCATACACTAAACTAGTAATAATAAATGTATATAAAAGAAAAAATTTATGATATGTACATATATTATTAGTACAAAACTTTCTAAATATACTACATAAAATCTTTAAGACAAAAAATGTATGTAATGATATGTTCCTCTTTAATTTGAAAGTATGTTAATTTTTAAGATAGAAAATTTTAAATTATTTGAAGATATTCTAATTCAATTGATAATAGTGGCAATAAATATTTAATAAAATTATGCATACCGAAGATTTGTAGGAGAAAAGCTATTAAATAAAAAAAATAAAAATAAAATCTAAACAATGATGATAAATATTGACACATAATTTTAGTCTTTTACAACATGAATTAGTCATCAAGCTTCTTTAATTTTAAATAATTTAAACTAATTAGCTTTTATAAAATTAAAAACATTTTTTTTAATAGTGTAATTTTTTTTTTTGTATTATTGTCTTTTATGATTATTTGAAAATGGTTTAAAAAGAGATTTTATTTTAACTAAATATTTGTTTGTTAGTTTAGTTTACCTATAGATTTATTTTTGAGCTAATTAGTTTTTAATTAAGTTAATTATTTTATTTTGTTAAAATTAAGAAGCTTGTTATTATTAATTTATCTTGTTTAATTATTAGCTGACTTTACTAAATTAAATTGATGTGGCTACTTTTTAAATTCAATGGGCCGAAATTGAAATCTGTCTGGCCATTTCTCAAATTCGACTTTAACCATTTTCACTCTATCCATGATCCAATTTTAGACTCCAATTTCCTCCTAAGCCCACATCCCATTCCCAATTCCCACAACACCACACGACCCCTCATCCTTGCCCGTCTCTTTCAACCAAAAGACGTCGACCAGATGACCTTTGAATGATAGTTTGTCATGGTTTTATAATGTATTGTATAATATGGTAGGGTAAAGTATTGTATAATGTTTGGATAGACAGTATGAGTTGTTACTGTTTAATAATAATTTGTTATTTGATTTAACTATATGGTACTGTATTGTAACTTATAAACTTATAAAAATATCCTTAATTATTATAAATATTAAATTTATTAATATCTTTTTAGTAATTTTTTTAAAAAAATAAATACATAAATCAAGTAGGTAAAAAATGCAATCTAATATATCTTCAATCCATACAAACAACACAAGAAAATAAAAAAGTAAGAGTTTTTAAAAAAACAAACCTCAAAAAATAGATTAAAACGTGAAAGAAAAGAATGAAAACGGAAAAGAAGTTTCACAAGTTGATGCAGAAGGAAATAAGTAATACAAAAGCAATACAAATATTAGAGTAAAGTTTAATAAAGAATAAATGATAAATTAGAATTGTTTAAATTTAAGTAAGGATATAATTGAAAAAAAGAATAAGAGAACCACGAGCTACCACCAAATTGATGGTTCCAAGAAGTTAGAATTTTCATGGTTACAGAACTATAAAACCAAAACATACCATATCATCTAATTAATAAAACAATCAAAACAAGCTCTTAGGACTGTTTGGAAAGCTTTATGTAATTGAGGATTAGTGTAATTGAGTGTTATTATATTCTTTAGCTTGTTTGGCAGACTAAGTAATTATTTGGTATGAGTGAAATTAAAGTAGTGTAATTACACTCTTCAATTTCTTAGGAGAAACTAGGAACTGGGTATAATTATATGATGTAATTAAATATCAAACTTTTTACCTTTTCTTTTTAAATATATTTTTATATGGAATATGAAAGGCAGTCCTTTCTTTTTTATTTGAACTTTTTTGTCTCAATTTTCATCTCTTATTCCTCTTGAAGTTATTTTGTGTTTAATCTTGTGTTTTCTTCTTCTATCAATATCTGAGAATTAAACTTTTCTTTAATTTATGATAATAATAATAAATTAGATATTGTGTAGTATACAAAAGTTTATATTGTTACAAAATATACGATCTTTAGATAGAAGAAGAATAAGGAAGAAGGAGTTCTTCCTAGAGAGAAAGCAGAGAAAATTCTGTTTAGAAAGAGAGAGAGTATTTTGTGGTAACGTCCAATGGGTAAATTCCACGGCGATAGGATTATATATATTAATGATATCCGAATATTTACAATTAGACAGAATTCATGTATACACGGAGAATAAACAATAGCCCCTAATATTTGGGTCGGGGCTCCGCCCGAACCCCGGCCTTCAGGTGGGGACTCCCGCCCTCCACACACCCCGGCAACCTCATCGCGAAGGTTGAACAGCGACAGTACATAAATATACTATTTGACTCCACAACCTAACACATATACCTTTGCTCGGTTTCTTCCCCTTTACATACTGTGTAGCGCAGAAAACCTCATAGGCTCAATGGATCCCTTGTTAATGTCAAGCAACTGAGAATTACATTAGTTTAAGACGACAGTTAGAAACCTTATGTGAGTTGCATTAGTCCCTGTGTTACTCCAAGAACAATCAAGTTCCCCTTGCTAATGCTCCTCTTCACGGACAGCTTCATGAGCACATCTACACTACCTTGGTGCCTTTGACGAGCACCTTCACATCTTGTGGAGTGCACCATGAGTTGTGCAACTCGTGGTGAGGTGTTCTGATGATGTTCTTGGACCACTCTCCTCAATTGTTCCTGGACATTTAGCTACTACTACTCAACTTCACACCATCAAATAGAGTGCATCACTGGTCATGGGCAGTGTACACTCCTATACACCATGTCTTTACTTAGCTTCCAACAAAGTGACTCAGTTATTTTCCGAGATTTTAGCTCTTGATGATGTTTTATTTTTGTTTTCCAGCTTCATATCTCTACCAAGTCATCCTCATGGCATGTCCAAGCTCATCTACAAGTGACTCCTTTGACGCTTAAGTCGATTTTAACTCCAAATCACCTCAAATCAGTCTAATGTCCATAGATTCATGAAATTATCATTTTCCTACAAAACAAACATAAAACGCATATTAAACTAACAAACATGTTTAAAAACTCACAATAATTCTATATTTTAGGCATCGTAAAGTCATGTTTTCATGACTCATCACCACACTAATAATTTCTTCCATTTTTAGGGATCATATGTGCTTTAGAGAAGTACTTGTTTTCCTTGAAATTTTTTATATTTTATTCTATGTAGGATGACAACTAATGAAACACCTAAGGTTGGAAAACCATACACCAAATGGAGTGAAGTGCAAGATGAATATTTCATGTACTTTATTGCTGAACAAGTTGAATTGGGAAGAATGCAACTAGGAGGCTTAACCACTGAATGATGGGATGGTGTAGAAAAAGAAATGAAGAAGCTCTACGGGGACATATTAGATAAGACTAAAATGAAAAATAGGATAAGGACTTTGAAGAAGATGTATGCTATTATGAAGAGAATGTTACAACATAGTGGATTTGGGTGGAATGAAGAAACTCGAAAAGTTTGAAGATGATGTCTGGGAGCGGTACTTTACAGTGAGTTATATTTTTTTCTCTCGATAGAATTTGAATATAATAGAAAAATCCACAGTACAGGACGAACAAATTTCTAGACTATTATACTTTGGCTTTAAATTTGGAGATATTGGAAATTCGAGGATGTTCAAAGTGAATTCACTAATAATGATATAACTGTTGAAAAAGTTACTGCATCTGCTCCTGAAGATGCCCAATTTGCTGATCAGGATGATGAATATTTTGCTCAAGAAATAAATTTTACTAATTCGAAAGTAACTCAATCATCTAATCAAGAAAAAAGAGAAGGGAAAAGGCATTTAGATGAGCAGTCGACTTGACATCGCGTCCAAAGAGAGTCAAGAGTTTAATTGGAAGTAGCCTATTGATAGATGGATAGCAATAGCTGAAGAACAAACAAGGCTGCAACATGAACCAAAAAACATTTTTGCTGAAAAATTAATGCCTTTGATATTTGTATTAGGATTTGATAATGAATGGATTCTGCAAATTATTGAATTCCTTGCAGATAAGAGAAATCGTAAATTTTTTGCTGCTATGGCTCCAGAGCTTAGAAAGAAATGGTCATGCACAAATTTGATTTTTTACTGAGTGGTTTCATTTATGTAACCTCCATATTATATGATGGGTATTTAAAAAGATGAAAAACAATTTCCTTTATTAAAAAAAAAAAGGAATAAAGTAAAAAAAAAAGAAAAAAAGAAGAGAAAGGTTGATGGGCTAAGGCCCAAAAATTAAATTAAAACAAAAAGAGGTTACGGGAGAGAGTGAAAAGAAAAGGAGATTAGGGTGGGGGATTTTGCTGTGTACAGCAGCGTCAAAAAAGAAAAAGAAAAGAAAGAACATAGTGATGGAATAGAAAGAGGAAGAGAAGAGAGAGCGCATAAGGAAACCAGGAGGGATGTGAAAGGTGATAGAGTTTATCCAAGATTTCATTATTGAATTAGAGGTAAATCTTTTCTTTCTCTACTCTACAGTCTGATCTTGATCCTTAGCAATTTTTCTGAATCCTTAGTAGTTTTGCCATTATAAATTCTTAGTCTAGATAATTTACTTTGGGTCTTAAAGCATAGATATGAATTTCTATGATAAAACAAATTACCTACAGTAGTATATGAATCAATATTTTGAAGGATTGTTTTAGTAAGGCCATGGATAGCCAAAGAACTTGTTTGAGCAAAAAGCGAGATATGAATGTTTAGAATTTTGTCTCAATTGTTGCTTAAATTGAACGACTTTCAGGCTAATGAATAAGATGAACATGTAAAAGTCAAATTTGAACCCTAAGGGTTGGGTGATTAAATAGTTATTATCGAATTAGCATTAACGAGGAAGTTAACTCGAGATTGATACGATGATATGATAGATTGATCGAAGGAGGTATGTGGATTTGCTTGAGGTGACAAGTTTGGTAAAGTACAGTGAGTAGTAACCTTAACCCCAATTTGTGTTTTATAAGTTTCATGACTTTTACATGATTTATAAAAATGAATTGTTACTGACTGATTTGCATTTGCATATGGGACAAGTCTTTAACTTAATTTGATACCAAAAAATAGTTACTTGTATTTTATAAGACAAGTATATTGATAAATGAGATGATTACTATTATTTAAAGGATTTGACATTCACTTGAGATTTAAGTACTTTTACATGTGTTTTCATTAAGTTGACTTGATATGATTACAAGATTTACATGCCTTGTACTGCGTTGAAAAAGCTTATATGGTTTATAAAGAAAAGTTTTAATAGGACCTTGATGAATGCCGTAGCTAACGGCGGGTTCGTTAGACCTGGTGCACCTTGTATTTACCGATTACGGATTGAGCCCTCGCTAGTAAGAAGGTAGAACTAGCATACCGCTACCGATATCCCTCGAGTGAGGATTTATTCGTATGAGATTTACAGTTATCGTCTATTCTTTTAAGAAGATAGACATACTGATTACCTATTACCGATTACATGATTCATTCTTGGAAACCTCCCAAATATGTATATGATTTGATATGAAAGTGTTTTACTGAGTTTGATCTAAAAGTGTTTTACTGAGTTTATTTGCAAATGATTAAGTTGATTTGCTTATATGAGACAACAAGATTGATTATGGCTATTGATTTTTGAAAGAGTATTTATTACATGATTTTAATTATTTTACTAGCATATTTTCTGACTTGTCCCTCATTAAAACGATTGTGGTTATTATTATTACTCATTGAGCTAGCGTCTCACTCCTCGCTATATTTTTTTCTCTAGAGAATACAGGTGATATTGATGTGAATTTTGTTTGCTAGATCTAGGAAGTGGATTCTATGGTGAGCTCCACACTTGTTCGCGTGGAAATAAGTGATTGTTATGGAGCTTTCTTGAATTCTTGGAGTCGCTCCATAGTCATCACCTTTACAAGAGGCATAAGTATTCATTCATGTTGTAGTCATAAGATTAGTTTTAGACTTTTTTTCATATTTGGAGATGGATTGATATTATTGTATAGTGATTGGATTGTTGATGGATGTTGTGGTTAAATCTAGAAATGTTATTAGTGGTGTTGCTGACATTTGAGACAACAAAATATTTGGATAGGCCCAAAAACAAAGGGAGCTTTGCCTGATTTTCTGTAGAATTCTAGTAAAGTTTGCTTTGGGATTCCCTCCCTTAACGCCGGTTATGATCCTAAATTGGGTCATGACAATTTAAAAGCATGTTTTGTTGTTTGAATGATGTTTTGGGCTTGTATCTTTTTTTTGCTTCTAGATTATCTATTCTAGAATTAAGCTTATGACTTATATTTGTTGAAATTGGACATGATAATATTATTTGTTTCTTCTTTGTTTTCGAATAACGTTATATTTTCATTCTAAATTGCCATTATAAGAATATTCTGCCTTTCTTTTTTTATGAATTCAATTAAAAAATTGATTCATTTTCTTTTGTTAAATAGGATGGGAAAGGAAGATCAGTTCATGATGTTTCTTGCAAAATGTGTACTTTTAGTTAGTATGATTGCAAATTATTTTGGTGTTGCATCAAAAAAAGAGTGCACAGATCAATTTTAACTGGAGCAGAGTTTTTCAAAGATTTGATTGAAGGGCATCCTCGTGGATGCCATAACCTGCTACGTATGAATGGTAGTTGTTTCCTGCAACTTGCAGAGGAGATGAAACTAAAAGGTCTATTAACTAATTCACGAATGGTTAGAGTAGAGGAACAATTGGCTATATTTTTATTTACATTAGTTCATATTGAAAGAAATAGAGTTGTGCAAAACCGTTTTCAACATTCAGGAGAAGTAGTTAGTCGTTCTTTTAACAAGTGCTTGAAAGCTTGTCTCCGATTAGGGAAACACACTGTGAAGCAGACAGACAAAGATATCCTGCAAGAAATATCCTCTAATACATTTTTTTTATCCTTGGTTCAAGGTTAATATTTAGCATTACATTGTATGTTTACTGGTTAAAATTTTATAAATATTTTGTGCCATATCTCACAATTTATTGTAAGCTTTTTGAAGGATTGCATTGTAGCTATAGATGGAACTCACAGTCTTGCACTAATACCTATGGAAGAACAATCACAAAGAAATTCTTTCTCGAAATGTTCTTGCTGATGAACTTTCAGTACGTGATTAGTGGTTGGTAAGGCTCTACTTTGGATTCTAGAGCTCTACGAAATGCTGTTTGGGAAAAATCAGAAAATCGATTGAAAATTCCAAATGGTAATTTGTTAATAATTCTATTATTTATTTTTCTAAAACATTCAAATTGATACTTGTAAGTTTTGCAGGAAAATACTAGATAGTTGATGTAGACTACACAAATATGAAAGGCTTTCTAGCACCTCATCGTGGTGCGCGATATCATTTGAAAGAATGGAGCCAAACACAAGCACCACAAAATGCTCGAGAGCTCTATAACTTGAGACATTCAAAACTCCGAAATGTCGTGGAGAGGACATTTGTTGTTCTAAAAAAGGATTTCCTATATTAACAACTCTTCCTCCGTATTCCATAAAAAAAACAAGGTTGGACTATAATGTTGCATACTTCATAATTTCATTCGTAAGTGGAATTGGGAGGATACATATTTTGAGGAACACATGAAAGAGGAAATAGAAGATTCCTACAGTTTGAATGATATTGACTCTGATTCTGATGAAGAAGACCTTGGACGAGGACCGACAGATGTTGATAAACAATATATGTTCAATGTCAGAGATAAAATCGCTCAACAAATGTGGAATGCTAGAGCAATTAGATGAATATCATAGACTTCGAGATGTGATTTTTCATAATTATTTCATTCCATCAATTTGGGTCACACCTACTCCATGTTAATTTGCATTTTGTCGCGCTCTAAGTTCTCTGATATAGAATTGAGAAATTTGAAAGATCAGCCAACTGACGGTGTTTTTGTTTAGAGGACTGCAGTCCAAGTTTCTATTAGATGTATCAGTTTTAGGAAGGAGAACTTGAATGAAAAACATACTCTCCGTTTGGCTTATTTCTCTTCTCTTTTCCCTCGTTCTTCTTGCAACTCTTAGTTCCTTGCTTTAATTGTTAATTAATTATGATTTTGTGAAGTTGTGATGGCATCAATTAAAAATATGGATGGTTATCACATTATGTATTTGGAGATTGTGTTATCGAATGAGACTTTTATTGGTAAAGATTGGTTTTTAAGTTATCAAACTTATAGCATGGGTAGAATGGAGAATATTTTGGGAAAAGATTGTTGTGAGTATAAACCAGAAAGATAGTTTGATGACAATGGAGTTTATATGCAAGAAAGTCGATTTAAATTTCCAGTGTTTCATAGTGGATCAAGAGTGTGTCTTGAAAACGACATAGATGAAGTCAATTGCAGCTACTGTGATAAAAATATTTGAATTTGATGTTCAGTTGAAGAATGGAAAGTGTCCTGATCTAAGAATGAAAGTAGGTTTGTCTGTGAAGGTGAAAGAAAGATGTATGACCAATAGCTGATTCTGGTTTCGAGTTTTAAGTTACGAACCCCCCAGGCCCACATGGTAACGATTCAACTAAAGATTGATTTTGATGGGCACACCTGCGATTATGGTTAGTTGCAACGAAGTAGGGATGGGCATCATATCTAAGCCCACCATCACCATCCATTGATTCATATAGTCTGGAAAAGTTAAATTATTATTTCATGAGTCAAGCAATATTCGATGTAATGAAAATTAAGGACTCACAATAATGATTAATTATGAATAATGGTCACGAGTTTAGATATTGTAATTATGGTGGTGTAATGTCTAATCTATTAATTAACAAGATTTGGTTCTATATATCTCTTGCTTTCTTTTAAAGGCAGCAAAGCTTTGGTTACTTTTTATATTTCCTCTCCATATACAAATTATTCCAATGACCTAACATGTTTCATCAATAATGAAGATACACCTCAACAAGTTTCAGAATTTTCAAGAATCAATTTTATATGATATGTTGACCAGATGTAATACCAATTTTTTTTAACAAGGGAAATGGTAGGTGCTAACCCATTGCAAGAAAGTCCTTGGTGATAGAAAGTTGACCACTTCAACAAACTTTTTCTGATTATTTGATAATGTATCATTTCTGAGTAAATATAGAGAGCATAAGCATAATACATATAACTTAGGGGAGCATTCACTTTCTATATCGATAACAAAGAGCGATAATGTATTTATTGCAAAAACATATCATATGTAAAGACAACAGCCATCACCCTTCATAAGTTAATGATAGCTATTTCAAGTAATACTGTCATGATCCAGACCTAAGGTCTAGGAGTGACATGGCGAATGGGAACCCGAGAGTCCCTAAACAAGTCTCAAAGTATTCATATTTACATCATCGGTTCAGAACCGTATTTGGATAGTAAACACATTGTTCTAAGGAACGGGTAAGTAGGACTCACACTATGGAGATGCCATAGGGAAAGGGAGTAACTTGAATTCACATAAAATATATCACATAAATACTAAGGAGCAGGTAAGTATGACTCACTCTATGGGGACAATTCCGGACTTAGAATCTTTCACATCATAACATATAGACATATCATAATACTCATAGTCAATCCACATAATGATAACCAATAGGTAACTATATCCATAAGCAAAATCTCCAAATATAACACTTAAGAGTTTATAAGATGTCCAACAATGCCTCTAGTCATAAGATATGATAGGGGCCAAGACATACCCCGGGCTCACCCGTAAGTAAATAACATAAACAAAAACACCATAGGTAGAGGAATGGTGGTTAGTCCTTGGAAGATAAGACTCACCACAACAAGAAATCTCAAGATCCAAGCTAATCGTCGTAAGGTGGATGAAGGTAGTCATCGGATCCTACATGGTTAGATCATGTAGGCAAAAAGTATACGTTAGTACGTTTGAATGTACTAAATATGGGGGCATGCAATGCGTATGACTTATCAAACCTACATTCAATGTTAGATGACAAGGACACATAATATAAAAAGAGTTATCTATCCAAAGAAGAGTAGTATAGCAATATGCCATGAAATTCATGATGCATGAAGTGCAATAATGCTCATATATATAGTGGGGATGGACTATAACCGACAAATCAAACTCATGCAAGCTATAACATGAATTAGTCCAATGAAGACCTCTTATCGGTCGGGGAAGATTACTTGCCAAGAGTAATCTACATCCCATCTTATGACCCAGTCATTTCGGTGGATGGACACCTTCCTTATGACCCTGTCATTTTAGAAGGATTTCCAATACCATATCATATCAATAAATGAATAACCATTCCTTACGACCCGGTCATTTCAGTGATGGCTACCATTCCTATGCTAGTACATAGTTCAAGGAAAGGGAGAGAAACCTTGGGGATAGCCCTGATGCCCCCAATAAATCGGTGCTAAGTCAAACATCCCATGAGAATACTTATGTATATACATGCTTTCAAAAGAGGCAATAGTCATTTCAAATCATTTCAATGCATACTTAGGCTTAAAAGCCAACCATTCTTCATAATCATTCATACTTGGGCTCAAAAGCTAAATCATAGTTCATAATTATGTTTCTTATACATAGGAATAGCTCATGCACATGACAATATGGTGCAAGTACCCAATATGCTCAAAGAGCCAATGACAATAGATATTTAGGTGATCACATTCTTATCATAACCAATATCTTATCAAAGCCATTTACATAACCATAATTGGGTTTAACCCACTTTATTTCATAATCTCATGCTCATGAATGCATATGCTATGAATGAGATGAGAATAGTGTGGATAATAGCGATTCAAACTTAAATCAATAATACATTATGAAATTCAAGTGAAAACATAATTAAATCCACATTTGAATCATAATATAGATTACCTATGTTTCAATCAAGCTTTAAAGGAGACATGCACATTTATATCTTCATAACTTCAATGAAGTTCAACATATTAGGGCTTAAATCACTTTAAAATCATCAATACAATATAGTCCACACATCAATGGAACTTATAAACATTAAATCTTAAAACTCATATTTAAAGTAAGCTAAATTCCATAAAATTGAGTGTAAAAGAGTTTGGTTCTTCTTGGTTGAAAGGGACCAAGAATCAATCCCACATACCTTAGCTAATAGAGGATATTCAAGAAGAAATTTGATGAAGAAAAGAGTTTTTCCTTGATTCCCAAGCTTAGTCTTCACAAGAGTTCTTTCCTTAAGAGTGACTTGAGAGAATTTTAAGTGTGAGGGATGAATTTGAGTGAGAGGAATATAGTATAGGTCATTTGGAGGTCTTAGGATAGCATAGGAAGTCATAAAAGTCCCTAAGGAGTTCATAATTACAAAAAAAAACTATTAATGAAGCAGAATAAAATTTCTAGCTAGGGGTCCCGTGAGAAGGTCTCAAACTCTTATCTACGACAAGCCTTGTCTCTTCTCCTTATGGACTCTTTGCTCTATCTGTCGGTGCTCTAACTGTTTGAAAGCCAAGAGCAGCTACTGGCCTGGACTGATTATAAATAAAGAAGTCAAGATGGTCCATACAAGTTTTCACGGTCCGTACAACCCTCTAGTGTCCACACTTAGCCAAATCTCATAAAATACTACATAGAGGGGCTTTACGAAAATAGGTATAACTTCTTGATCCGAACTTGAAATGAGGTGAAACTAGATGCATTGGAAAGCTAATTCAAAGAGCTTCAATTTGATAGGTTGTGGACCACCCAATTTGTTTTGTGCTAAGTGATATGACCATTTAAAATTGACCCTTCTATTGGTTTTTGTGAAAAGCTTAACCAATGGAATTTTTTTGAACTTGACTTGATGATAGAGGCCCATGATGACCCTAAACCACATAAATAAGCTTGAATTGAGGGCTTGAAAGTGAACTTAGCTTGAGTTTGAAGATTTCATACTTAAAAAAATTCAACGTAGGTACCATACAGAAAGGTGGTACGAACCGTACCAAGCCATACGGTCCATGTACAGCTCAGTCCACTTCACTTCGAAAATTCTCCATGACGAAGCTCTGAGACGGTGATCCAATACTTAGAAAAATTTCAATTTGAAACCCATACGGAAGGCCATACAGACCGTACCACTCCATACGGACCATACCACTTCATACGGGCCGTATACTTGGCCATACCACCTTACTTAGGCTCAAAACTGTGGAGTCTCAAGCCCAAGGCTACCATATAGTCCACAACACGATCCGTATGGTCTCACACGGTCTATGTGGGGTCCAAGTGTGGTATGCCTTGGTCTTAAACTCCACACCAAGGCCCTCACATCCCACATAAGGCCAAAGGCCACTTCAAGGAGGCTCCACACGGTCCTTATAGCACCACACAGATCGTGAAGGCTTTCATGAAGCGTCACCTTGGTCCAAAATTTTTCAAAACTAAATTTTCAAGCTCCAAAGAAGTCGTACAAAGTTCAAATCCTTACAAATACTATTACGTATTGAAGCTATGAGAACAGTGAGGGCCATTAGTAGCTGTTATGCTATCTACAGAATTGTTTATCAACGATGCCTTCTGCTACATGAAGATAGATGATTTTAGTACTCAGTACCGAAGCACGTCTGCATGAAAGACATGCCATTAGTGTTGACAAAATATAGTACTTGCTTTTGTGTAGATACAAGGTCATCTCTGATTTTCTTAATGGAAAAGTCTTTTTTTTTTTGGTTTCTTGTCCTGCTTAATGTGTAGAGATTCAAAGTTACGACCTTCATTTGCTGAGATTATGTTTGCTTTGAAACTATTGCAAAAGCTTATAACCAGTTCACAAGTACCAAACCACTGGTGAACAGAGATCAAGAAAAGAGTTGTTCATAAAGGAACATGAATGATCTAGCAGCACAACATGTTTAGGACAGAATTGGGAAACAGAATTTTATCTTTGGTTGGAAATGAATACAGGTCCATATTTGTCTAACCAGAAATTAAAGGAATAACTCTTGAGAATAGCCATACACGTGCAACGTATAAGGAGTCAGTTTAGTTTCTTAAAAATGTGACTTTCTTAGCAGTGGTATCAATTCTATGTGGTAACCATGAATTGTTTTGCTCTCAAAACTTTTAAAAAATAAAATAAAAAACAAGTAATAATATTATTTAATTGTGTAATTATATTTATTTTTCAAATAAGACAATGGAAATTACTAATTATACTTTGATAAATAAATATGACAATATGATTACTGGAGTGTATAATTACATGGTGTATAATTATTACCCTAATAATTACACCAATTCAATTTACCAATGGCTTTCCAAACAAAGGCTACTTACTGTACCATACCACAAAAAACCACTATCCAAACAATAACAACCTAGCAACCCCGGCTAAGTTCACTTTCCCTTTTCCTCTCCATGTGCTGAATCTTCTACAAATTACATAGGTGTCATCATCTCACACCATTCTTCGTCCTTGTTAAGAATCCACGGTTCTCGCTCCAAATCTATTGGAAATTTAGTATATTTTGGTACAGAAATTCAGCATATTCCTGAGGGAATTCGAATTTCCTATACGAAATTCTCAAATTTTCATCATTTTCCCCTCCAAAGTCAATTCCAATTTCTCTCTGTACATACCTCCCTGCTTCACTATTTTCCGGGGGGTTTTGGGACCAGAAAGAGAGTTTCTAGACGAAAATTTTCCGCATAAAAACACACAGAGAAAGTCAAGATTTTTTTTAAAAAGCAGTGTTTTTATGACGTTAAGCCTTAAAGCTTGAGTCTCCATTTGATTTCTTTTCCAACTGCTATTCGGAATTCGTTGAAAGCTCTATTTTGGTGGTGAAAGCTTATTTGTTAAGCTTGTGGTTCAAGTTCGCCGCTCCAAAAAGGCGAACTTTCTTTCAGCCTTCACTTATTTCTATTATTAGTTAAGCATAAATTTATTTTTAATATTTTTAAATCATTTTATTAAGTGTAAAATAAATATTATTAATATTGATTAATTTTAGATTTAAGCATTAAACAATATTAAATTTTTACTCCAAAATATATAATATATATATATATATATGTATGTATATGTGGTAAATTATCTCATTTTTTGTGCAAATGTCATGTGAAAAAGTCCATTGAGATATCTTTAATTAAATTTTTTTTGTTATTGATTGCCGATTTTTTACTCAAAAATGCAGAAATATTATGAACACTCAAAATAACAAAGATATAGTTAAAGTATCTGAATTTAAAAATAATGAAACTATAGTTAAAGTATATGAATTTAAAACTAAAGTTTATAGTTGAAGCGCGTTCCATAATTTAAAAAAATTGTACACTAAAATAGAACAAAAATAATTATTTAAGTTTTCATAAGAGGCAGTTTAGGATGAAACAAATATGTCGATGGAGAGGTGCCTATTCAAAATGCTATTATGCAATATTCTAGTCCAAATTTTGTTTAAGTTTTTCAGTTTCGTGGCATGCCTTAATTTTGGTCTGTTTTTGAATTTTATATTCATCTGCTCTTGTTTGTCTTGATCAATGTCATCTTGTTTTAAGCTCAATTGGTGTTTATTTTGTCAAGTCTTGCTTTCGAGTTATTGTCATCTGAATACTACATCTTTATTGATCATTTTGTCATTAATATCTTTTTATGAATAATATATTCCTTTTTTTACTTGCATATTTGCTAGGTCATGATTTGATGAAGTTAGTGTAGTAAATTGGCTCAATTCTTACTCTTTCATTTTGGTTAGTTCCTCATATCAGTAGCTTAGATTTTGAAGCCTCCTTATTTGATTTAGCTTTAGTGATGAAGTCTAATATATTGGCACTATTTCATTACTTGAGAGTAAAATTTGAATCTTGGAGTTTTGTATTTTGATTACCAAATATTAATCGACAAAATAGTTTTGAATAGGAGACTTTATGTATTGAGCAATCTCCCGTCTCCAATTTGTTAAGAGTTGATCGTGAACAACTATTCTCGACTTTGTTTCCTGCTATTTTATGCGTTAAATGGCTACTCATTTCATTATTGAATAAAAGTCTTATTTACTCACTTTCTTCTTGCTTTTAAAGTTTTATTAATTCTTATCTTCTTTTGATCCCGTAATAAGTCCGAACGGACTCGTTTGCATATCCTTTGATTGAGGTCAAGTCCAACAGCCTGCTTTTACTGTGCTAATATTTGTATATAGTTTTAACAACATTTTGATGCCTTTACTTATTAAAGATTTATTTCCTACTGTATTAGTAAGCTGTTATGGGCTTCTCAAACCAATTATTTTTATGAGTTTTTCCATCAGATGTTTGCTATTTTATTTGTATCATATCTAGAGGTACAACTATGTGTTTAAATTGTCAGTTTAATCCTGTCAAGTTTGGCTGCCCATATAATCTTCTCTGTTATCATTAATTTAGATTGTTATGTTGTATTTCCAGTATGGTCCATTAGTAAAGATGCTTTGTCTTGATAGTGATTAGATTACTTCATATCTTTTCTCCATGTGCCCTTGTACTATATTCTACAAACAGATAAGCGCATATTTGCATCTTAATATAACATCATCAACATACCCCAGTGCCTCAAAAGGCTCCTGCTCATTGCGGAGTGAGGGGGGTCAGATGTACGCAACCTAACCCTTATGTTTAAAAACATAAAACGGTTGTTTCCAGATGACCCATGAGGAGCGTCGAAAGTTGCATTGATTAACTGCTACTTCACAAATGAAAGAAACGCAGACAATTTAAAGAGCCATTTTGCTTTATTCCATCATACTCCAAAGCCAAAAAATAGTCAATCTTTGGCTCCATCCGAAATTGATGGGAATTGCATCTTAATACAAAATTTTCTTTATTAATGAGCCTCGAATGCTATATTTTTCATATTCAAATTAATTTTCTCTTTACTTTCTTATGTGACATCAATAAGAGTTCACCCTGTCCTTGTATTTTTTTGAGTTGATGAATTCCCAAGTCAGCCTCGTCAAAGCACAATCTGGAAAGGGACACTGTTTTACAGGTTTAGGAAAGTAGTTTACAGGTCATTGGAGTTGAAAAATAGGCCGTATACTGGTGAGTTCGAAATTTGAACTCATTTTTGGGTTTCAATTGTGTAAAATATTATCGTCAATGCATTGTTTTTACCTTGGGAACTAACCACATAGTGTTCTTTGTGCTAGGTTTGATGAACAATGAGTTGTCAAGGACAATTGCTGAAGAAACAACACAAAGTGAACAAAAATGCAAAAAAAACAAGAAACTTTTAGAGTATCCACCGCGGAACAATGTTGATGCATTGCTGAAAGGCTACAACGATCGCCCACAATCACAATGCTTAAACCCCAAAACTTGGTGCAAGATTGGCGATAAAGAAGAACTTCGGTGCATAGCCCAAGTATGCTGACGGGCTAATGTGATCCCGCCTAAAGTTACAAAACGTGCTTGGTCTCAAGTCAAAATTGGTGTTGTAAGTCGGCACTCAGCGTGTTGCCGGGTGTATAAAGTGGGCTCATGGTCAATCGTTGAATATTACAGAAGCTAAGTGGACGAATCAAACCTTGAGGTGAGACTACTCACTGATGGTTGTTACAAATCGGCTCATCGCTGAACATATCCAGCGAGCAAGACTAACCTCCGCGAGTGGTGCTTCAAAGTACATAATAGGATTTTCTGACACAGGGTATAAATAGAAAAATTGCAAGAATAGATGAGACTTCCACATTGTTCATCTTTGCAGTCGAATGGAGAGAAGAGGAAGAGAGATTAACAGTAGAGAGTAGAGAGAAGATTGGGAAAGTGTTTGTGTATATTTTCAAAACTGTATCTGTACAGTATATTGTAGGCTATTCATATGTATATACACTTCTCCCCACAGTAACATCTATGCACCATTCCACATGGTATAGTTGCCACTAA
>JAOTQJ010007038.1:0-18321 GCA_025642045.1 Solanum sejunctum
GAACCTTCTATTAGAGTTGCATTGTCAAATTAAAAGGGCTATTCTTGTTTATTGCAACAATGTAAATGTTATTTATTTATCTGAAAATCCAGTTCAGCATCAACGGACAAAATATATTGAGATGCATATTCATTTTGTCTGGGAGAAGTTGCTCTGGGTGAAGTTCGAGTGCTTCATGTGCCTTCTCGACATCAAATAGCAGACATTTTTACTAAGTGCCTTCCACGAGTTTTATTTGACAATTTTAGGGACAGTCTCAATGTCTGTAACTCTCCCGCTTCGACTGAGAGGGTGTGTTAAATATATTTGGTAGGTATTTTTGGAATGTATATTTGGAAGGTAAATATTTTGTTTATAGTTTTGAAATGTATATTTGGAAGATAGATATTTTGTTTATATTTAGTTCCTTAGAATTAACTTTATATAGATTCGGACTTTGTATATTGTTTATGGTAATATTTTCCTTTTATCAATAAGTGTTAAGTCGATCCATTAAAATTTGAGCTTGTGGGTGAGTACATCTCAACAGGACCTTGAGTCGAACTACGTATGATTATCTCAGTTAATAATATACTTTGATTATTTTTTAATATGACTAATTTTTTTTTTCATTAATTGATCATAGTGATTGCTAGCTACATGCATATGTGATTGCTGAGTTATCGGCAATGGAATTTTCAAAATTTTATATTTTGATACAAACTACCATCGACAAAGGTATGATACAATACTCTGGCATTATGGTTCAAAAAAGCATAGTGATGACATGATAAGCTAGAGTGAGGTGACTGATAGTATTGCTAGCAAATTTGATGGACCTCGATTATCAAGACAGTTTATTCCTAACATTATGAGATATCATAACCTGCAGGAAAAAAAAAATAATCGCCAGATAAATGAACATATGTCATTGTTTGTTTGTTTGTTTAATTTTTGTGATTTTGATAGCTAGATTGAACTGAACTTCAGGTTGAATGTTTTTAATTTCTTATTAATTTTATTTGGACAATACAGTAATTCAATACTTTAGATCTTACTTTCATAGAGATAATTTTTGCATATTATATGTATTATTATATTGTGTTTCAAATACAATTTATAAACAACGTGTATTGCATTTTTTGTTATTGTGTATTATACAAGGATTGACATATAAAACTGGTATGTCTCAACATATGACAAATTGCCAATATACCTACTGCATACGCTGCGTCAAGAAAAAATAAAATCAAACTATATACCAATTTTATAACATATTAAAATAAATTGTATATACTCCGTTTCAGCCATAGTCCACATCAACTATATTTCTTTATATGCTTATATATGGAGAATTTATCCTAATTTTACATCAAATTAGTATACACTTTGTATAAGCAACTTATACATTAATCCATACTCACATCACATTCCGCTTTCACCACAAATTATATTCAGTTTATATACTAAAGGAATATATATATATATATATGCTCATGCCGATAAACCTACTTGGTATAAACAATTCTGCTAATTCAAATTTCATACAATAATGCGTTAAGGTTAATACAGGAATACAAAACATATCAAATTAATACATAAATATACAAATTATATACTCTTTTCACCCCAAAATCAGTATATTAACATTGAAAAAGAACTCTTATTATACAGAAATTATACACATCAATATCTATATATAATTTATCATGATTTAAAACTAAATTAGTATACACATTATATAACCATATAAATCAGCTTATAAATCAATCCATACTCTCATTATACTCAGTTTCTGTTACAATTCACGATTTATTTATGTACTATTTAATTTAAACATCAAACTCAAAGTACATAGAAAATTAAATAGAAAGACCACCAAATATACTGGTCTTGATCTTTTGCCTCCATAACAAAAGTTTTACAAAAGTACTCTTTTTTTTTCATTTTGAGTTGAATCAAACTATACCACTTATCGGGGCAAGGGGGAGGAGGAGGGGAAGGACATTTTTATAAAATATTTCTTATAATGGTCAAAATATCAAAACCACCTATTATGGGGAGCATTTTTAACATAACCCCAAAGAATATATCAGCTCATACCAATAAACCTACTTGGCATTTATAAAGCAGTGAGTTCAAAATTCACACAACAAAGCATTTGTACAGTTATTCATTACGATAGAAAATAAAGTATAAAATTTGAATACTTGTTGTGCAAATATAACTTAACATATGTCAATATACCTAGTGCACACTCATATAAACAAAAACAATCAAATTAATGTACAAACTAAAATAAGTTTTACATACTCAATTTCAACCATGATCTACGTCAACTATGTATTATTTATGCATTGTATATATAGAATTTATTTTTATTTTACACCAATTTAATATACACAATGAATATCGATATATACCAACTTATAAACCAATCCTAACTCACATTACATTCAGTTTATATACTAAGTAATCACATATATAACTATAAATATCTTCCGTATTGTTTAATTGGAGCATCAAACTCAAATAATATATAATGTTGGCACCAACGAATCTACTTTGTATATATAAATCTGTGAATTCCAAATTCACGCAATACTGCTTTAAAGCTAATACAGGTATACAAAATATAACAAATTAATAAACCTTTTCATACACAATGTATATACTAATCTCACACCAAATTCAACATATTATGATTGAGAACATCACATATTGTCCAGAACTTAAACATATCAAGTATATATATAGAAATTATTCTGATTTTATACCAAATTAATACACACCTTGTATAAAAATATATAATAATTCATAGTCAAGTTATATTTAGTTTTCCATCATAATCCATACTCAGTTTTTAGCATAACTTATGTGCTGTCAAAATACAACACATTTAATGCCTAAAACTTGGAATTTTCTGTGTTCTCAATGTGACTTTTGTTTTTATGTGTTTTTGTTTTTGTTTTTGTTTTTTGCAGAAAAACTTGATTAACATGATTTTGGAGAAGTTGAAAACTACTTCTGGTTTTTGAGGACATATGAGACCCTTTACGAGTCATATAGCCTTCTACGAGTTGCAAAGGTAATTTCATGAAGATTTCCAGTGTTGGGTGAAAGTATGAAGTTCAACTATAGGAGATCCCTATATGAGCAGTAGATCAATCTACGAGTCCTATAGAGAGGTTTCATGAAGATCTCTAGAGACAGACTAGAAGATGTATGTGACGTCTACGAGAAGGCAATACGAGTCGTAGATCAGACTACGATTCGTAGAGTGGATCCGTAGCAGTGAGGTCCTAGATTAAAGATGCTAAATATGAAAGCCAATTATGACTCGTAAACCCAGTTACGAGTCATAACTATGAGCCGTAGAAGACGCCGATCAGTTTTTCGAATATTTTTAGGGACTTATTTATAAATACTATAAATAGTATAATTAGGTTTTTTTTGTAAGCAGTACAATAAACTTTTGGAGGGACCACGAAATTAGAGTAAATTTTAGGGTTTATACTTCGAAACGAAATATTAGAGAGAAGAATGTACTTGTGGATTCACTGTATCTTTCAACATTGTGATTTTCAATACAAATTGGGTTTAGTTGTTCTTCAATCTATTTGGGTAAGAGAGTAATTATGTTTTCTCAATTCACAGTTTATTTATCTACCCATAGCATGCGTAACTAAACCCACAACTTGGAGTTGCGGGAACTATGAAGATCTAAATAAATAAACTCGGATTATTTTCAATTCTTAGAATGAGTATTAGCATGTATTAATAAATTCTCTTCGTTTTACATATTGTCTAGTAGGGCTAACATTATAACTTTTCTAGTGTTACTTTCTCGATCCAGGTGGTAATGAATAGGAAAAGAGATTGATTAACAGGATTCAATGATGTGTTCTCATCTAATCAACCAAACTAGATCAAAGGAAGATTGAGTAGGTCTATGGGTAATGGTTAATATAGCATACTATGGAGATGGGCCAAGTTCCATAGTGAAATTCAACCTTCACCTTTGACCAAAGGGTTGGAAGAACTTAAATTACCGTCCTGCATGTGATATTCTAGTTGAGAACTGTGATATCCAAGGATGTTGAGTTAGCGAATCATGGGAAACATATAGTATAGTATGTATTATTTTTGTTTTATTTTGTTTTTTTTAGGGTATACTAGGCATTGTATGCCCAATACAAGGAGTCAAGGCAATTCCTTAGGTCCAACTGATTTAGTGATCCAACGAATTTCATGAAGAATGACTCAAGCAAATTCCAATATCGCAGTTGATAAATCTTTGAATCGAATATTGATATTGATGAGAGGGATATAAACCCACTTCCTTTGGAGAATGTTCCACAACCTAGGGATTTTAATAATAATCCTTATTGATGGAATCAATATATATTAAACCTTATGGCTATTGATGTTACCAGCACTATTGTGTTGCCACCATTACCGGCCAACATAAAATTAAATGTTTCTAGTGGGTTATTTCAAATCCTGGGTTGTTTTGTAGTTAACCATCAGAGGATCCACATAGCCACTTGCACAATGTTGCGTATGTTTGTAGGAGTGTGATGGGAACATAGATTGTGTCTATGGATGTTGTGGGACATCGTGTCTTCCAATTTGTCATGACCCAAGCCTAGGGCCTAGACGTGACATGGCGAATGAAAGCTCAATGGGACCCAATAAGCCTCCTAACATATCATTTACATATCCTTTATTGCGAAAGTAATTAAACAACAATAAAAGAATATAAGTATGAATAAAAGGGACTAAGGGAAGTTTCTAATAGGATAAGCCATCCAAAAGAGTCAAATCCCAATGTATAAATACATAACTTGTCCAAAAGACCTCTAAACATGGAATTAATCGAGGGCCAAGACACTTTCCGGGCTTACCCTTTTAGTATCAAGGTTCAACATAAGAGATAACAAACGCAACAGAGCAAATATAACATCCCCGAACTTGTGGGCTCACTAATAGCTATTCTACAAGATATCACAACTAGCCACGGGGAGGATGATCGTGAGGAGCTCCGGTTCCTACATGATAACATCATGTAGACATAGAGTATGAGTTAGTACGTTTGAATGTACTAGGTATGTAGGACACAATTCAACAAGAGATAGGCAACATAGTCAAAATGAATATATTTAAGCAAGAGTTGGTATATTAGAAAAATGACATGCATGATTAATGCTTGAAGTAAAACATGCTTATATGAAAACATAGTATATGTGTTGGAAGAGACCAACATCACAGACCAAATAACTTAGTACTTGGAATCTAAGGCCTCGCACCCCCGTATAAGGTGATTGATGTATCTATCCCTCAATTGGTAGTACGGGCCTAACACTCCCCAACAAGGTGGTTAAGGTATATACCCCTCAACATGGTAATATAGGCCTAGCAGCCCCCAACAAGGTGGTCAAGGTATATACCCCTCAAAATGGTAATACTGGCCTAGCATCCCCTTACAAGGTGGTCAAGGTATATACCCCTCAACATAGTAGTACAGGTTTAGCACCCCCTTACAAGGTGATTGAGGCATCGCATCCCTTCAACAAGGTGTAGTCAACTTGCAACACTATAGATACTTTGCATGAAATCAACATATATATACATTCCTTTCATCATCGTAAATTTACTTAACTGATAATCCATGCAATAGACCTTCAATAACTCAAGAACCCTTAACCGGATATTTTATCAAACACTTGGTGGGTCTGCAATGATAGTTAAAAATTATACAATTCAAGAGTGAAATCATGGAGAAAATTTAATGTAAATCAACCCACCAACACATGGTAATTCCATCATGCAAGATACATTGAAACGTCTCATCAAAAGTTAACATAGATCTTAAATTTATAGCTAAACACATACATAGTTGAACAACACTTTATAAAACCCCAACACAGTTTATAGCCAAATTCATTATAAGAAGTACCCATAGATAAATCAACTCAAAAACATGCAATTTACATAAAAAGGAAGGTTGGGTACCATGGGTGAAAGGACCCAATGGTTGAAACCCACATAACTCAACTTTCGAGATTTTCTTGATGAAGATAGGGATGAGAACCTAAAGCTTGAATGAATTCCTAAAGATTCAGAAGTGAGTTTGGGACACTTGAATTGGGTGAAATATTTAGCTAAGTGTTAGAGAAGGTTTTGGGGAATGTCTTGAATGATATGGGGTTGAAAAATGACTAAATATAGGGTTGTTATGCATAGAAAGGCTTAAGCCCATGGCCTTAGGACAAGATTAAAAAAAAATTAACAACAAAATATACTACTCTGTGACAGCTCCACGTTACGGAGGAGAGAACGTGCATCGCCACTGGAAATTAAAATTTCTTGAAAACTAAATTTTGCTACGGTTGCTCTAGAATTGGGGTTAGACCCATTTCTTACTCAATTTTTCCCCCAATCATGAATATGAAGTCGAATTTTTGATATCACGCATGAATTTGTAGATATATGGAAATTATAATTATAGGCATTTTAAAGGCACTTTTTGGGGCCTTTCAATATCTCCCCTTTGCAACATTCATCCCCGAATATCAAAGAAGCATAATTAAGAAGGGTAATCATGAAGTAACCAGCCCCAACAAGAATGCAACAATGCATTTAAACACAATTTTTTGAAAAATCTCAATATAAGTGTCAAAATCACCATGAACATTTTAACATAAACATGTATGCATGCAAATGACATAAGGGCTGATATATAAGACCTTTAATCACATAGGAAAATTAGCATTAGTACTTTAGACATAAGTAGAATGGAAGAGATAGGGATATCACTTTGGACGTCCGTGTTAGTTTCTCAAATGACACTTACAACTTGTTGGTTTCTAAAAAGAACCTTGACAAAAGCAATATCATTGTTCCTCAACATCTTTAACTGTCTATCCAAAATTTCTACTAGAACCTCTTTATATATCAAATTGTCTTCAATAATACCACAACATCAAGAGGCACAATAGCACTTGGGTCACTCACACACTTCCTCAACATAGACACATGGAAGATCGGATTAACCATATTCATATGATTGGGCAACTCCAATTCATAGGCCACCTTACAAGTCCTCCTCAACACTCTATAAGGGTCAATCTTGGAGTCAATTTACCCTTCTTATCAAAACGAACTACACCCTTCATGGTAAGACCTTCAAATAGACCCAATCACCAACCTTAAATTCAAGATCCCTTCTCCTCATATCGACATAGGATATTTGACAACTTTAGGCTATTTTCAACCTTTCCCATATCAACCTCATCTTCTCTATGGCCTCCACAACTAGATCCTAGCCTATCAAAGCCATCTCCACTACCTCAAACCATCTAACTATGGACCTACAACGCCTACCATAAAAAGCCTTAAAAGGAGCCATACAATGCTTGAATGATAGCTATTGTTGTAAGCAAACTGAAAATAAGTGGAAGATAATCATCCCAACTATCCTTAAGCTCCAAAACACAAGCTCTAAGCATATCTTTAAGAGTTTGGATAGTTCTCTTGGCTTCGCCATCTATTTGAGGGTAAAAGGTCATACTAATACCTTGGTACCAAGACCTCTTTGGAAGGACCTCCGAAAGTGAGAAGTAAATTGAGCACCACGATATGATATGATAGACAAGTGCACTACATGCAATCTAACCAATTCATGAATGTACAACTTAGCATAATCTTTGGCACCATAAGTGGTCTTAACAAGTAGGAAATAAGCTGACTTTGTCATTCTATCAACCACAACTCAAATAAAGTGACAATGTCTTCTAGTTTTAGGCAACCCAAACACAAAATTCATGTTAATTTCCTAAAAATTCAAAGTAGAAATCTCTATATCTTGGGCTAGTCCACCCAGCCATTGATGTTTGACTTTGACTTGTTGGCAAGTATGGCAACCAGATACAAGCTTGGCAATATCTCTCTTTATTCCACCCAAGCAAAACACTTTCCCCAAATTTCTATACATCTTGGTAGAACCGAGCTGAATAAAATAGGAAGAATTTTGAGCCTTATCTAAAATATTCTCTTTCAAGTCATCAACATAAGGCACACACAACTAACCATGGTACCTAAGGGCACTATCTCCCCTTGGAAGAAAAACCTCCACATTGCCATCTCTCACCATTGCCTTCAATTCTAATCACGCGAGGTAAGGATATTGCTTTGATTTTGTGCCATGAATCAGCCTTAGAGCTAAGTCATGACCAATGAACGGGGAACCCGAAGGAATCCCAAATAAGCCTCTTAGCATACTGTTACGCATCCTTGATCATGGAAGCAATTAAATAATGTTGAAAGAATAAAAATAAGAGAAAAGGGACAAAGGGAGAACTTTCACAATATAAAAATAAAGACACAAGAGAGTCAAGGCTTATAGCATAAATACACAACAAGTCCGACAACACCTTTACTAGACAGATACATAGCGGGGACCAAGAGAAGCAATTAGGCTAACCTCATAATCAAAGCATACATAAAAGGAAGATAACCTCAATAAGTAGTATAAGATCAAAGATATGTCCCATAGAATGGAGGACTCAGCAATTTACTTAAATAGATACTACTAGACACGTGAAGGAGGAGGATGACCAAATGGAGCTCCAACTCCTACATGGTAACATTATGTTGTCATAAAGTATGTATCAGTACATTCGAATGTACTAAGTATTTAGGATGCAATGAAACCAGAGATAGCAAAAATAATCAAAATGCATAGTCATAAGTAAGGGATAAGTGTAATAGCAACATGGCATACATGATCAGTGCTCGAAGTAAAACATACTAGTAAGATCATATGCTTATATAGAACATATTGCGTACTTAAGAAGAGACTATCATCATAGACTAAGCATACTAGTACTCGAAATCCAAGGCTTAGCAGCCCCTTGGAGGGTGATCAAGGTATATACCTGTCAATCGGTAGATGGACATCACACCCTCCATCATAATGGTCAAGGAATTAATCCCTCTATGTGGTTAATGGACTTCACACCCTCGATCATAATGGTAAAGATATCAACCTCTTAGCATTGTTAATGGACTTCACACCCTCCATCATAGTGGTCAAGGTATCATCCCCTCACCAATGTTAATGAACTTCACACCCTCCATCATAGTGGTCAAGGTATCAACCCCTCAACAAGGTTAATGGACTTCATTCACTCCACCATAGTGGTTAAGGTATCAACTTCCCAACAAGGTTAATGGACTTCACACCCTTCATCATAGTGGTCAAGGTAAGCACCCCCTTAACAAGGTATGGACAACATGCAACCCTAAGGATACTTACAATAATTCATCATAATATTACATCTGTTTCATCATCATAAAGTCATATATCTCATATGACAAGCTTTTTGACTTCAACAACTCAAGAATCAATAACCAAACATTCAATAGAACACTTGGCGGGTGTGTAGTGCTAGTATAAAATCATGCAAATCAAGAGTGAAATCATGCAAAACAAATCCAATGTAAAATCACCCACGAACACTTGGTAACACCATCATACAATATACATCAAAACCCTTCATAAAATCTCATAATAGATCTTAGATTCATATCTCAAAAAATGCTAAAACAATCACAATTTCATGAAACCCCAACAAAATGTGCAGTGAAATTTGTATTAAATAAGACTCGTGAGTACATGAACTTTAAATCATGCAATTTAGGGTAAAAGGAAGGTTGGGTATCATGGGTAAGTAACACATGAAATAAACCCACATACCTTAGATTTAGAGAGTCCTTAAAGAAGATTGGAGATAGAGACTTGTAGCTTGAGTGTCCTTAAGATCTGGAAGAGATTTGGGCACTTGAATTTAGAGTGAAATGAGTCTAAGTGTTTGAGAGGGTTTTGGGGAATGCCTTGAATGATATGAGGGTGAAATAATGCTAAGCATAGGTATTCTAATGGATAGGAGGACTTGGACCGAGATAAAAAAATTGGATAAAAAATATACAGTGGCACGTCACACCTTAATCACGGACTACTCACTGGAATTTGACACTTTAAAAATTGAAATTGTGATTCGTTCACTCTAAAATTGGTGTTAGACCCATTTCCAACTCAATTTGACCCATTGAGAAAGAATATATAGTTGGGTTTTTGATATAACGCATGAATTTTGAGATATATGAAAATTATGATTTCGGGCATTTCTGAGGCACTTTTTGGGGTCATTTCAATATCTCCCCCTTGAGGACATTCGTCCCCAAATTTCAAAGAAACATACAAGAGAAAGGTAATCATGAGGAAATTAGGCCCAACAAGAATGCAACAATACAATTAAACACCACTTTTAAAATCCCAACATATTGTCAAAATCATCATAAACTTATCAAGTAAACATGAATTCATGCAATGATGTAGGGGCCGAAACATAAGATTTGGAATCATAAAAAGGTCTTGGGATGTTTGTATAAGCTTGAATAGAATGAAAGAGATATGATATTGCTTCTCCATGCCCACTTCGGCTCCTCGAGAAACACCTTCGACATAACGATTCTTCCAAAGGGACTTGACGAATACTATATACTTATCAATCAACTTCTACCCATCCCATATCTCCAATAGAACCTTCTTCTAATATAACTTATCATCCACAGATCGACAACCTCAAAGAGTTCTATAGCACTAGAGTCACCAACACATCCCCTCAACCTAAAAGCATAAAGAATCCGACAAACCTGGCCCCCTATCTTAGGCAATCCCCATCCATATACAGAATTATCAATATTTCTCTACTCTCTATAAGGACTCACCACCCGGAAACTCAATTGTCAACCTTATCCACACATAGACCACTTGGTACCATATACCACCATGTCCCTCTTGGGAAACAACCTTCACTCTACCATCTTTCACCCAAAATCTCCAACTCTAATAGGGCTAACTTAAGGCCTTGCTTAAACTAGACCACTTTAACCAAACAAGATTTGGAGCCATCAAGAAAACTACACCACCATGCTCAACTTGCTCCATCTTAACTCCCAATCTATCCAATTGATAGACCTCTTTATTTACCTCTTTTGCCACCATCATCAAAATATGCTAGGACACTTAGAGGACCGACCACAATATTAACCTTATCGAGGAAATATAATGCACACTCATATCATAATCATTAAGTAGGTCTAACCACATTTTTGTTATCCTCAACTCATATCTATCATATTTAGCAAACAACTTCTCATCGCATCATGACTTGCAACACTACCCCTACATGATTCATAAGTTCTAAATAAGTCATTACTCCATGGATAGAGTTCACCTAAAATACATCAAGTTAGGGTTTTAAGACCCTATTCATGAAACCCATAAACATAGTCAGTGTACAAGTCAACCAAACAACTCCACTAATACTCAAAATGCTCACTCGTAGTCTGAAAAGACACTTAGGGATATCACGTACCCTCGTCCTCATTTAGGGACAACACCCAAGCCAAAGTTCAATCTTAGAGAAGTGACTAACCCATTGTAGTTAACCAAGTAGATCGACTGTCCATAACTATTATACTACAACTTTATGGGTTCTACAATCAAAGGAGACATAATATACATGTACTAATCCACCCCAAGTATGACATCCAAATCCACCGCATCTAACTCAACCAATTTCATAAGATAAGACTCTAAGCAATAAGAACATGGAGTAACCCTTATAAACCTCCCTAGAACAATAGACTCACATAACCAAATCTTACTAGCATCAAAAGTAATAATGAAGGAAAGTAGTGACCATCGAAACCATCAAAGCATGCATATCAACATCAAGAAAAGCGTTAATATACTGGTAGCGTCATTGGGCACCTCATCCCCTCCTTGCCTCCTTTGAAGAGCATAAAACTTATTATTTCTTAAAGCATCCCCTTGATCAATACCACCACCTTTGCCCTTGTTGAGCCTAAGGGGACAATCTATTATCTTGTGACCCATCTCCCCACAACCATAACAAGCATTGGTTTTCTTCAAGCACAGTCCATCATGACATTTACCACATTTTTGGCACCTAGAATAAGGTACCACACCACCATGACCTTTGGGACTTTGGAATTTTCCTTTACCCTGGGCCCTCTTGGCCTCCTTACTCCTCCACTTTCTAATTTTTTTCTCTTCCAATTATTAGACATAAGTCATCAAGCGGTACAAAGCCATGTCACTAATCAGCATAGCTGACCGACACTCTTTATTCACCAAGTTAGATACACAAATTACAAACTTGTTTATCCTAGACCTCGAATAGGCCATGAAATGGCGAGCATACTTAGAAAGTTGGTTGAACTTGAGGGAATACTCTCTCACACTCATTGAACTTTGTTTCAATTTCATGGACTCCATTATCTTGGCCTTCCTAAGCTCATGAAGGAAGAACCGATTAAGAAAGGCCACCTTAAATTCCTCCCACAGAAGAACATTCTTATTTCCCTTTTCCTCTATCCATTAATCATATCATATTTGGGCCACTCCCTTGAGTTAGTAAGCCGCCAACTTTTCCTTCTCTTCTGATATAATACCCATAATAGTCAATACCTTGCAAACCTCATCAATGAATTCGTGAGGGTCCTCATCCAATTTTGATCCATCGAACTCTGACAGATTCTTCCTTATAAAGTTCCTCACTAGAGATGCCGGAGTAGGATCATGAGGGGCTTGGGCCCCTTGGTTTACTTAATTAGCTTGAGCTAGAAAAGTGTGAGCAACCCAAAACTCTTCATGATCCGTCCCCTTATCTTGAGGAACTTGAGAAGCGAAAGGAGTCGATTGTCCTCTGGGTGTGGGCTCTATTTACTCTTATGTAAGGAATGATCTAGAATATAAAGAACAATCACTAAAGGGGGAATAATCTTACCTCAACTCTATAGAACGTCATTGACCATGAAGAAGGGAAATATTTCCTATAATGTCTCATTGCCTCTTGCTCATAGTTATAGTGCATAACAAAACCATTAACAAGACTCTAATCGGTGAGGTGTGCTGGATGACGAGGGCCTAACAACATAGTACACTAATACCATATTTATCACTACCCGAACCTGGGGCCCAGTAATGACCGACACATGGGGAACCTGTAGGAACCCCAAAAAAGCCTCTTAGCATACCATTACACATCCTTGGTAATGAAAGCAATTAAAAAGAGTTTAAAGAATAGAAATAAGGGGAAAGGGACTAAGGGATAACTTTCTTAATATAAAATCAATAGACAAGAGAGTCAAGGTTCATAGCATAACACATCATGCCCAACAACACCTGTACAACATAGATACTTAGCAGGGGCCAAGATAATCAACCGAGCTCACTCTCATTATCAAAGCATACATCATAGGAAGTCATAATACATAGTATCATATCGAAGACATGGCCCTCGGAATAGAGAACACACCAACTAACTTGAATAAATACTACTAGCCATGTGGAGGAGGAGGATGACTAAATAGAGCTCCGGTTCCTATATGGTAACATCATATAAGCATAGAGTATGCGTTAGCACATTTGAATATACTAAATATGTACAATGCTATGCAACAAGAGATAGGCAACATAATCAAAATGCATAGTCATAAGCAAGAGATAAGTGTAATAGCAACATAGCATGCATGATCAATACTTGAAGTAAAACATGCTAGTAAGATCATATGCTTATATAGAACATATTATGTGTATAAAAAGAGACCATCAACATATACCAAGCATACTAGTACTCGGAATACATGGCTCAGCAACCCATTGGAGGGTGATCAAGATATATACCCCTCAATCAGTAGACGGACAACACACCCTCTTTCATATTGGTACAAATATCAACCTCTCAACGTGATTAATAGACTTCACACCCTCCATCATAGTGGTCAAGGTATCAACCCCTTAACATGGTTAATGGACTTCGTACCCTCCATCATAGTGGTAAAGTTATCAATCCCTTAATATGGTTAATGGACTTTACACCCTCCTTCATAGTGTTGAATGTATCAACTCCTCAACAAGGTTAATGGATTTCACACCCTCTATCATAGTTGTCAACGTATGAACCCTTCAACAAGGTTAATGGACTTCACACCCTTCATCGTAGTGGTCAAGGTATCAACCACTCAATAAGGTTAATGGACTTCACACCCTCCATCATAGTGGTCAAGGTAAGCACCCTCTCAATAAGGTATGGTCAACATACAACCCTAGGGATACTTTTCAACAAATCATCATAATATTACATCACTTTCATTATCATAAAGTCATATATCTCATATGCCAGGATTTTGGCCTTCAATAACTCGAGAATCATAATATTACATCACTTTCATTATCATAAAGTCATATATCTCATAAGCCAAGATTTTGGCCTTCAACAACTTGAGAATTAATAATCGAACATTTCATCGAACAGTTGGCGGGAGTGCAGTGCTAGTATAAAGCCATGAAAATTAAGGGAGAAGTCATGCAAGAAAATCTAATGTAAAACAACCTATGAACATTTGGTAACACCATCATACAATATACATCACAACCCTTCATTAAATCTCACAATAGATCTTAGATCCACAGCTCCAAACATGCTGGAACAGTCACAATTTTATCAACCTCCAATAAAGTGTGCAGTGAAGTTTATATTAAATAAGACCCATGAGTAAATCAACTCTAAAATCATGCAATTTTGGGAAAAGGAAGCTTAGGTATTATGGGTGAAAGGAACCCATGAAAGAAATCCACATACCTTAGCTTTGGAGAGTCTTTGAAGAAGATTCGAGATGTAGACTTAAAGTTTGAGTGAAATCCTTAAGACTTGGAAGAGATTTTGGGCACTTGAATATGGAGTGAAATATGAGTCTAAGTGTTTGAGAGGATTTTGGGGAATGTCTTAAATGGCATGAGTGTAAAATAAGGCTAAGTATAAGTATTTTCACACATGGGAGGACATAGGCCCAAGACTCAAAAGTCTTGGACCGAGATAAAAGAAACTGGACAGTAAATACATAGTGGCGCTCGGCCAAATTACGGACTGCTCACTAGAATTTGATATTTTAAAAATTGAAATTATAATTCGTTCACTCCAAAATCGAGGTTAGACCTATTTCCCACTCAATTGAACCCACTAAACAAGAATATGAAGTCAGATTTTTGATATCACCTGTGGATTTTGAGATATATTGAAATTATGATTTTGGGCAATTCCGAGGCATATTTTCGGGCTCTTTAAGGGGGTCATTTTACTTTGCCTCCTCAATCGAGGAAGATTTAGAACCACCAACAACTACAAGACCACCATTATAACCTCCTCCAACCTAACCCCTAATCTAGACAACCAATGGACCTCCCTAGCTAGTTCTTTGCCACCATCATAAATATGTGCGAGGCTACCCATAGACACCCTACTCACAGCATCAGCCATAACATTAGCCTTATCGGTGTGATAATGAACAATCATATCATAATCCTTAAGAAGGTCTAACCACCTTCTCTGTCTCAAGTTGAGATCATTTTGGGTGAACATATATTGGAGACTCTTATGATTGGTAAACACATCTACATACATACCATACAAGTAATGACGGCAAATTTTCAAAGCAAATACTACGGCGGGCAACTCAGGATCATGGATAGGATAATTCTTTTCATGCACCTTAAGATGCCTAGAGGCATAAGTTATCACCTTACCATTTTGCATCAAAACATAACCCAAACCAATTCTTGAGGCATCACAATATACAATAAACCCTTCCGATAAAGACAAGATAGGAGCAGAGACAAGCTTACCCTTCAATGTTTGGAAACTCCTTTCATATTCAGTAGTCCACACAAAGTTTGCTTTCTTTTGGGTCAACTTAGTCATGGGAGAAGCAATAGAAGAGAACCCATTCACAAACCTCCGGTAGTAAATCGCTAAGCCCAAGAAACTTCTAATGTCCAATGGAGTAAAAGGTCTAGGAAAATTTCTAATAACCCCCTTCTACTTAGGATCCACATTAATACCATCACACAAAAATACATGACCTAGAAATGGAACCTCTTTCAACAAAAACTCACATTTGTCATATTTGGTATACAACTTCTGCATCCTCAAGATTTGGAACACTACTCTCAAGTGATCCATATGCTCCTCTCTACTATGGGAATATATCAAGATATCATCAATCAAAACCACCACAAACAAATCAAGGTAGGGTTTAAAGACCCTATTCATAAGATCCATGAAGATAGCTGAGGCATTGGTCAACCCAAAAGATATAACCACAAATTCATAGTACTCATACCTAATGTGAAAAGTCATCTTGGGAATGTTACACTTCCTCACTTTCACTTTGTGATACCTAGACCGAAGATCAATCTTACATAAGTGACTAGCCCATTGAAGTTGGTCAAAAATATCATCAATCCTTGGTAGAAGATACTTATTCTTTATAGTGACACTATTAAGTTGTTGGTAATCAATACATATCCTAAGAGAATCATCTTTCTTATTCAAAAATTGGATCGGTGCACCCCAAAGTGATTATCTAGAACTTATAAAACCTTTCTCCATCAAATTTCTCAATTGCTCTTTCAACTCCTTCAACTCCGCCAGGGCCATACGCTAAGGGGGAATAGAAATAGGTTCAGTATCAAGAAAAAGGTCTATACCAAAGTCTATTTTCCTTTCGAGAGGAACACCAGGAAGCTCATTAGAGAAGATATCAAGGAACTCATTAACCACCAAAACTGACTCTATAGGAAGGACTTTAGACTTAACATCCCTAACCCTCACAAGATGATAGAGACACCCCTTAGAGATCAACCTTTAGGCTTTAATGCAAGAAATAGACCTACCCTTGATGATAACATCATGACTCTCCCACTCAAAGATGTGTCTACTATTTAATTAGAATTTGACCCTACATGTTCTATAATCAATAGAGGCATAACATCTATGCAACCAATCCATCCCAAGAATGAACTCAAAATCTACCATATCCAACTCAACAAAAAAACAAGGTAATATTTTATGCAAAATGAAAATAGGACAATTTCTATAGAGCTTTCTAGCAACAATAGATGCACCAATGGGAGTAGACACTTCATAAGGCTCATACAACAATTCGGGTTCAACATGAAACTTTTTGGCAACAAAACGAGTAATAAATGAGTGGCATCCAGGTCTATCAATGAATACACATGATAATCAAAGACTTTTAACATACTAGTGATGACATCGGCACCTCATTCACCCCTTTCCTCCCGTGAAGAGCATAGAACCAATTGCACCTTGGGGCATCACCTTGTTGGCCTCCTCTTCCCAAACGAACCATATTTGATCCTCGGCCTTATGGATGGTTATCTCTTCCCTTGTTTTGATTATGAGGATAATCAATCTTCTTGTGGCCCACTTCCCCACAAGTAGAGCAAGAATTAGTGTTCCTCAAACATGGGCCATCATGGCCTCTACCATATCTTGGGCACATAGTATTAGGAACCATGCTACTACCACCTTGGACCCTTGGGTTATCATTAGCAAACTTTCTATTAGGAATGTTGGAGGACCCTTTGCCGTGATAAAAGTGGCTACCCTTGGGACCTTGTACACTATATTCAAAATGAGACCTCTTGTCCTTATTACCTCTCCTCTTTCTAAACTTTTCGCCCTGCTATTGTTCGGCATAAGTTTTAAGGCAGGACAAGTCCATATCAACTATCAACATGGCAGCATGGCATTATTTATTTACCAAGTTGGACATACCCATCACAAACTTGATCATCTTAGATCGTGACTTTGTGAAACAACCCCAAAAATTACTTGAAAATGTGTCTCGAAACTGTCCAAAATCATAATCTTCATATATTTAAAAAATCATGCATTATTTCAAAAATTTAATTTCATATTCTTGTTTAGGGGACAAAATTTAGTGGGTGATAGGTCTAACCCGAATTTAAGAGCAGCCATACCAAAGTTCAAATTTTCAAAGCAAGCTAAAAAATTGTGTAAGTGCACATTCCTTCAGCGACACACACTAGTGTTAAAATTTTCCTAATTTTTGAATTCGGTACAGGACTTTTAAGTCTTGGGCCTATTCCCATATATGAAAGTGTCTAGACGTAGCCTTATTTCACCCTCATATCATCAAAAACACTCCACAATACTCAGTTAAAACCCTCATCCAGATCTAAGGATTTCCTTCAAGCTCCAAGTCGTCATTAAAGTCTTCTTAAAGAAATTATCCAAAGTCAAGTTATGTTGGTTTCAACCATTAGGTACTTTCACACATAGTGCCGAAGCTTCCATTTTACTCAATTTGTATAATTTAAAGTTTATTTTATAAATGGGTTTACTAGTATGAACTTGTCTA
>JAOTQJ010007059.1:0-18320 GCA_025642045.1 Solanum sejunctum
GTTGAGGAATTGAAGGTCCAATGCATGCAATATGATTTGATTGATATTATAATGATAACATGATCTCATACTGCATATGCCATGAATGATGCGAGATTAGCATATATAATACAAATTCAATTTAAAATCAATAATATAATATGAAAATCAAGTACATCCATAAGTAAAATCCACATTCAAATTACAATTTAGATTACCCATGCTTAAATCAAACTTTAAAGGGACAATGCATATTCAAATCATCATAATAGTCATGTAATCCAACATATTAGGGCCTAAATCAAGTTACAATCAAAAATAAAGCATAGCACATACATCAATTGAATCAAATAGACGACAATCTTAAAATCCCATAATTAAAGTAAGCTCAAATTTCATAAATTAAGAGTTTGGGTCTTTTTGGTTAAAAGGAACTAAGAATCAATCTTACATACCTTGCATAGGATGATGAATTTGGGAAGACTTTAGCTTGAAGTTGAAATCCTAATTGAATCCTAGGTTGAATCTTGAAGATGAGACTTGGAGAGAATTTTTAGAGTTTAATTTTAGAAACTAAGTGTTAGTCTTGAATGAGGGGTTAGAGTTAGTTTATGAGAGGAAATAAGGGGTTAAAATTAGTGTAGTAGAGGTTTAGGAATATAAAGCGGATTTAAAGGTCTTAAAAGTCTTTGAGGATGGACCAAAATATCAAAAAGACCTTAATAAAATGAATCTTTGAATTTTATCCGAAACTTACCAAGGGTGGCTTAACAGGTCGTGAAGCTTTTCATAGTCTGTGAAAGCACATTGTACCAGGCTAGACAAGTTCTATAACAAAATTGTATAGCTTCTTACTCGACACTCAGAATTGAGTGACACTGGATGTGTTGGAAAGATAATTCAAACAGATACAAATTAGTAGGTTGTAGGCTACCCAGTTCTTTTTGTACTAGGAGATATGACCATTTAAAGTTGACCATTGTATTGATTTTTGTAAAAAACTTAGCAAATGGAATTCCTTTGAATAAAGCTTGATGTGGGAGACCCATGATAGCCCTAAAAACATAAATAAGATTGGCTTGAAGGATTGAAATTGAATTCAGATTGAGATTGAAGGTTCCATGAGAATTCTCCAATTAGATCTTGAAAATAGGAATTGGAAAGCGTTTGAGCAAGTGAATGAGAAGCTTAGTGTTAGAATAAGAATGAATAGTGATGAAAGAGTATAAACTTATTTGGGGGTCCCATATAGGGATCACACGGCCCAAGAGGGCATCTTAAGGTGTCACCTTATTCAAAAGCTTTCTGAAACCAAATTCCATGAACCATTAAGGTTGTACAAAGTCTGAGTCCTTACATCATCCCCCCCTTAGGAACATTCATTTCAAATGTGCTAGAACAAGGCTTGACTTGACCATGAAACACCCAAACACAAGGACACAATGCATATTTCATCACTTGAAAATAATAAATTTACAAAACTCATGTCAAAACATCTTTAAATTATTCAAAATATCTTTTAATCATTTTTTGCGCACATGTATGCATGTCATATCATGATACTCAAGAGTGAAAGAATTATGATAGTTGAAAATAGAAAGAACCGAATACCATAGGCTTGAGTAGATTGGAAGTGATAGAGGCATTGTCATGTCGTACTTGTTTCCACTTCCTACATAGAACTTTCAACATGTTGTTCTCGAAAGCACCTTGACCGAAGCCACAACCTTGTTGTGAAGCCGCTTCACTTGCCTGTCCAAGATCTCACCGGCACTTCCTCATAAGACAAGTTCTCCACCTCAACACCTTCCAAAGGCACAATTGTACTAGAATCACAATCAAATTCCTCAACATAAATACATCAAAAACTGGGTGAATAAAACTCAAATTCAGAGGTGAATCCAATCAATAGGCCACATATTCAATCCACCCAATAATTATATAAGGACCTAGCTATTGCGGACTTAACTTGCCCTTCTTACAAAAACATATTACACCTTTCATTAGGGAAATCTTTACATATACCCTATCAAAGATAAGAAACTCAAGATCCCTCTTTGAAACATCCGAAAAAGATTTTTGATGACTTTGAGCTATCTTCAACCTTTATCTGATTAATTTAGTACTTTCTATAGCCTCCAAAACTAAATCTGGACCTATAGAAGTCATTTCATCTAACTCTAACCACCCCACTGGAGGTCTATACCTTCTAACATAAAAAGACTCAAACGTTGTTGTACTAATGCTAGCATAAAAGCTATTATTGTAAGCGAACTCAATAAGCGGTAAATGATCACCCCAATTTCCTTTGAATTCTAATACACAAGTCACCAACCTGTCCCCAAGGCTTGAGTCATCCTATCGGCTTGTCCATCAGATTGAGGAAGAAAATGGTACTTAGCATTTTCTTAGTGTCAAGCCCTTTTTGAAATGATTTTGAAAATAAGAAGTAAATTGGGTATCACAATCCGATATAGTAAAATATATGCACACCATTCAGTCTAACCAACTCCCAAATTTATAACTTGGTGTTGTCCTCAACATTGAAAGTAGTCCCAACTGATAAAAAGTAAGATGATTTGGTTATTCTTTCAAAAATTACCCACATGGAGTATTATGGCTTCCGCTAAGGGGAAACCCAATCACAAAGTCCACATTCTTATTCTCTGATTTCAAGTAGGGATTTCAATATTTTACGCTAAACAATCTGGTCTTTGATGTTCTATCTTCACTTTTTGGCTATTTGAGCATTCGAATACAAATCTAGCTATGTACTTCCTAATACCGTACCGCCAATATCTTTCCCCTAAATCCAGATACGTCTTAGTTGATCCCAAATGTGTAGAATAAAGACAGTGTGGGGTTTACTCATGATCACCTCTCTAAGACCACCAAAATCTGAAAAACAAATTTTTCTTGGTACTTAATTCCACCATCTCCCCTTTGAGAGAAAACCTCCATCTTATTTTCGACAACCAACCTGTTCAACACAACCAATGACGAGCTTAAGTCTCGCTTCAACTTGACATTAACAACAACAATAGATTTAGCCCCATTCTAAACATGAACGAAATCATCATTAATTCACTCAACCCCATACTCCAATCTTTTCAAAAGATGCATACTCTTGCCCAAATCTTCTTTAAAACTTATCTATAAGCTCAGTTATAACATCTTCCTTGCTTGGATTACATTATAGGCCCAAAGTAACTGTCCCCATTCGGTAGGGAGGAGGGATAGAGATAGAAAATCTTAAGACATACCCATAGATGTGGTGCACTTCACATCTATGAATAAGACTCTACTTGAGTGGCATGTTGGTCTCTGATGCTCCAATACCATCTCTATCATGATCTAGACCTAGTGTCTTGGAGTGACATGGTGAATGGGAACCGAAGAGTCCCTAAACAAGCCTCAAAATATCCATATTCACATCATTAGTTGGAAAGCATATTAAAGATAGTAAACAGGTTCTAACTGAAAGTAGGACTCATGTTATGGTAATGTCATAGGGATAATGATTAACATGGATTTATATAACACATAGTACATAAGAACTAGGGGCGTGAAAGTATGACTCACTCTATAGGGGAAAAATGGGACTTAGGATCTTCCATATTTCTATATGATAACATAACTATATTATAATACTCATAATTGATTCGCATTAACTATATCAAATAAATAGCCATAATAATAATCCCCAGAAATCACCACATAACATATATCCGTACAAGAGTATATAATATGTCCAACAATGCCTCTAATCATAGAATAGGAGGGGGGAGAAGACATGTCCTGGGCTTACCATCAAAGTAAATAACATAAGCGAAAGCATAATAAGGTATACAAATGGTGTCTTATCCTTGGAAGATAACTCTCACCATAACAACTTTCTCAAATTCAACTATCTGTCAAATAGTGGATGAATGTAGTCTCCATTTCCTATATGTTTAGATCATGTAGGAAAAAAGTATGTGTAAACGTACTAAGTATGCAGGCATATACTGTATATGACTTATTAGACCTGCATTCAATGTTAGATGACAAGGGGCACATAATATAGAAAGAAATATATATCCAAAGAACAGTAATATAACAATGTGCCATGAAAATCCATGATGCATAAAATGCTTAATGCTCATATAAAGAGGGGATGCTACTTGCCATGGGTAGACCTTACTCCTCATTATGGGAACACCACCTATTTTTGAGAAGTAACCGCACCTTACAGGAACACGACTCATTTTGGGAAATATTTTCACATTATTTAATCACTTTACAGGAACAACACCCATTTTGGAAAGGATTTCCATGGTCTTTCAATCACCTTACGAGAACAACACCCATTTCGGGGAGTATCTTACCTTACGAGAATAACACCTAATTCAAAAAGAATCTCTATAACATTCAATCACCTTACAGAAACAACACCCATTTCAGGGAGTACCATACCTTATGAGAACAATTTCCATTTCAAAAAGGATTTCCATAACATTCACCCACCTTATTGGAACAACACCTATTTTGGGGAGTAGCTTACCTTATGGGAACAACACCCATTTCGGAAAGAATTTTTCACAATATTCATAATCATCCACAGAGGGCATAAACATTCAATGGTAGGTCATTATCCTATGAGACCACATATACTTATACATGCTTTCAAAGAGGCATAAGTCATTTCGAACCATTTTCATGCATACTTAGTCTTAAAGGCTAAATCATAATTCAATTCATACTTTTATGTATAGGAGTAGCTCATTCATAACCACACTTTCTTCAAAATCATATATATAAATGTAGTTGGGTTTAAGCCACTTCATAATTTTGATAAAATCGAATGCTCATGAATATATGCTATGAATGATGTGAGAATAGCATGGAAAATATAGGTTCAATCTAAAATTAATAATATAATATTAAATTTAAGTAAATGCATAAGTAAAATCCACATCCAAATCATAGTTCAGATACCCATGCTTAAATCAAACTTTAAAGGGACAATGCATATTCAAATCTTCATAATAGTCATGCAATCCAAAATATAAATGTTTAAATCAAGTTAAAATCAACAATAAAGTATAGCCCATACTCCAATTGGATCAAATAAATAATACTCCTAAAACTCATAATTAAAGTAAGCTCAAATTTCATAAATTAAGTGTAAAAGCGTTTGGGTCTTCCTGGTTGAAAGGGAGCAAGAATCAATCTCATATACTTTGCTTAGAAAGATGAATTTTAGAAGAATCTAGGTTGAAGTTAAATTCCCAGTTGAATCCTAGCTTCAATCTTGAAGATGAGACTTAGAGAGAATTTTGAGAGTTTTATTCTAGAAACTAAGTTTTAGACTTGAATGAGGGGTTAGAATTAGTGTAAGAGTAGTTTAGGATTGTAAAAAGGGGGGAGGGGGTTTAAAGGTCTTAAAAAGCCTTGGGAATGGTCCAAAATTTTAAAATTGCCTCATTAAAATGAGTCTTCGGATTTTATCGGGTACTTACCACGAGTGGCTTCATGGGTCATGATGTTTTTCATGGTCCTTGAAAGCAAACTGTCCCAGCCCAGACAGGTTCTACAAAAAAGGGCATAACTTCTTACTTCAAACTCGGAATTGGGTGAAATCAAATGCGTTGGCTAGCTAATTCGAAGGGCTTCAATTTTTTAGGCTATAGGTCACCCAGGTACTCTTTTATGGTAAGAGATATGGCCATTTCAAGTTGATCCTTCATTTAGTTCGTATGAAATGGTTAGTGATTGGAATTCCATTGATCCTGGATTGATGTAGGAGACCTGTGATGGGCCTAAACAATATAAATAAGATTGAATTGAAGGTTTGAAAGTGAATTTAGATTGAGCTTGAAGGTTCCATGGGAATCCTCCAATTAGAGCTTGAAAATAAAAATTGGAAAGCATTTGAGCAAGTGAATGAGAAGCTAAGTTTGAATAAAAATGAATAGCAATAAAGGAGTATAAACTAAATTAAGGATCCAATATAGGGGTCACACGGCCCATGGGGGTATCTATAGAGTGTCACCTTGGTCAAGAACTTTCCAAAACAAAATTCCAAGAACCATTAATTAAGTTCATATAAAGTCAGGGTCCTTACAGCATTACTTCAATATTTTAAAAGAATATATAGATGTTTAAAAACAATACAAAAAGTACCGAGTTACAATTTATGTTATATCAATACTAGAAAAAATCTATCTTAAAATGTTTGTCAAAGTTCATATTGTTTGATTGTAGAAAAGAAAATCTTGACAACTAAAAAGAAACGAAGAAAGTATTTAAAATGATATATTTTTTAATACAACCTAAAAACAAAATGTGTTTAATCTAAATGTAATTTTTTGTTTTAAATGTAATTTAGTCTATTAGGATAAATTTTTAGAACAACCTTTTACGTACTTTATGTTATTACATTATGAAAAATGTCTGTGATAAGTTTTTCGAAAAGAATTTTAACTTAAACAAAAATAATTTTTTCTTGATCATTTACAAAAAGAAAATAAGTTTTATTGTCATGACCAACGCCTAGGGCCTAGTTGTGACATGACAATGGGGAACCCTAACCATCAACAAATAGTAACACCCCACCCTAGGGGCTTGGTTGTCACATGGTAGGTAAGATACCTAAAGGCACCTCATCCAAGCCATCTTGAGGATCTCAAGCATTCATAGGCATAACATATACACATTATGGAAGTAAAATGGCGAAAGGGTCTATAGTCCTTTTAAGACAATGAAGAAACATGAAAAAGCATAAAATACTAACATATTTTTATCTATAAAGCACACCTACTTAACTTATTGCCGAACGAAATCAGTAACTGTTGGATTTCATCGAATAGAAAAGACTCAAATATTTAACAACATAGATGTAAATGCCTCAATAAGGCCATAAATACATCGTCTCAAAATAAATATAAGTCATAAAGGAAAATGATAGAGTTTCAAACTACAGGCTAACAACAAATAAAAGTGCTAGTCTTAAAATGTTGAATCCTATCTACGAGCCAGTAGAGGAGTCCCTGTCTCTACATGGTTAAATTATGCAGGCAAGATATGCATTAGTATGTTGAAATGTACTAAGTATATGAGATGTTTTGCGTGTATGAAACTTTAATGCCATCATTCGTAAATATAACATATAAGTACATGAGATGAAGATACATAAAGTGAGATTCAGCATGCACAAGGAATATAACTCAATATGAATAAGAGTCAATTACATGTAATGGAAACATATGATAGAATCATAAACTTGTGGGAGAAGACCTTAATCGACATATAAGACCATGTGAGCTATTACATGGAATCCAACATAAACCCCTATGCGAGCACGGAGAGACCACTCGCTGGTTGGAACTCCGTCAACTTCGCATGCATCTTAATAATACAAAAGGACTACGTGGATCCAATAGTGTATCCTTCAAGGGCTCCTATGGTGGTACATAGTAAGGAACTTTGAAATTTAGCTTTAATAGGTCATGTCTCAACTTAGGAAATGAATTCCAAAATCAAGTTCACTCGGTGCTAAGTCATCCCACGGAGTCTTTAAAATATGACTTAGAATCATAAGTAGAAATAATAGGAGTAGCTAGAACTTTAGGAAACACTAAGCGAGTATTGTCCTTTCATGTTGGGGACCTTTCTTGAACATCTTTAGGGCAATTTCGAACATGCTTATATTTTTGACATATTATTACTTTGATTACCTTTAGTGCCCTAATCATCATCATAAATCATGCAAAGCATTACTTGAAAACTAGATGGGCTGGGTGTTTAAATGGAACAATCATAAATAATGGAAATATACTTCTTTAGAAACACATAAAACAACCCACACCGTATCAATAACAAAACTCATCATTGGGGTCATCATTAATAGGCTAAATACATGCAATACTTAGTGAAAATATCATAGGATATAGTGAATAACATTTAATAGCATAAAACATCATGAAAGCAACATAAATATGCATAATATCTTATGGGAACATAAAGAAAAGGTAATATACTTGATGATAGACTTTATGGGTGGTACTGTACCCATAAAATCAACCCGCATATCATAGAAGACATGGGAAGAATTAATTTGGACCTTTGGTGAAGAAATTTGAAACCCTAGCTTTACCTTGCCCTTTTCCTGAGAGAATAATGCCTTAGAGAAATTTGCTAGTTGAGAGAATGAAGGGAAGAATAGGTTCTTAGAGCTTTATGGCTAGTTTAGGGCCGCTTTTATTCCCAAAAATTATAGGGTTTAGAAATAGGAATAATGGAAATCACAAAACTACCCATCATTAAAATTGCTGAATTCAACATACGAAAACCCATTATGTGACCGTAGAATGAACCATTGACCATAGTTCCTACTCATACTATTAACCTTTTCCAAAATCCCTGAAACCATTCTCCTGACCAAAACCAGAAACCTTCTTTTATGGACTAAACATGGACTTACAGGTCGTGATTAGACTCATAGAGTCCTTCCATACTAAGTCATTTTCTCACTTTTCTGGACCTTATCCATGAAGGGTTTTTATAGCCTATGCTGGTAACGTGTTGATCACTTCCACCAAACATCAAATTTCTTCATGTTTGATTGTGTCACTCATGATACTATCTACGGACAGTCATCCATTCTATAGGCCGTCAATTCGTCCGTGGTTATCCCACAAAAACTTTTTTCCATTTACTTAAAGTTCATGTTCAAGGGTTGAACTTACAGGCCGTATCTCCACCTACAAACGATAAGTGATCCTCCTGAACTTAACTTTAGGTCATTTTCTGTCCAACTTTTCCGCACTCAAAGCTCCTAAATTAGAAGTTGTTATAATATCTCCCCATTAGAAACATTCATCCTTGAATATACTTAAAGGCAGAGTCTAAAGAGTAAATCATCTGTAATAACCTAGTGTGCTTGCAATAATACAACTTAAACATCATTTCACAAAATTTTTAAATTCCCTACTTAAAATATCTCAAAACATTCCATAAACATAAAAATAAATGCATGCATGATGTAAAAGTAAAATCCAATGAATTAGAGGTTTTAGAAAGAATTTCTTAATACCTTAGGCTTCATCATATCCACTTCTGCTTTCTATGTAGCAGTCTCAACTTGCTTATTCCTCCAAAGCACTTTGACGGATTCAACTTCCTTGTTCCTTATCTTTTTTCACTTATCAGTCTAAATTGTCAACTGGTATTTCTTCAAAACTGAAATCCTATTCAGTGTTCATATCATGCAAAGGAACTATGGAGCTTGGATCACCTATTAATTTTCTTAACATTAACACATGGAAAACTGGATGAAATAATGCTAGATGATTGAGCGAATCCAACTCATATGCCACTTTTCTCAGTCTTCTCACCACCTTATAGGTGCCCACATACCTAGGGCTCAATTTTCCTTTCTTACAAAACTGGATCACACCTTCCATTAGAGACACCTTAAAGTAGACAAAGTCAGTAACTTGGAACTCAAATTACCTTCTTGTCACATCTAAGTAGGACTTTTCTTGGCTTTGGGCCATTTGTAATTTTTCCCTTATGGATTTAATTTTCTCAACAGCATTCATTACCAAGTTTGATCCTATTAATGCTATCTCACTGACTTCAAACCCAAATGAGTGATCTACACCGTCTATCATACAATGCCTCAAATGGTGCTATCCTAATACTTACATGGAAGCTATTGTTATAGGCAAAATCAATAAGTGGAGAATGCTCATCCAAAGTTGATTTGGCGATGAAAAGCAATACTTAACTTTACCTTAGTACAAAGTCCTTTCTGAAAAGACTTCAAGAGTGAGAGGTGAATTGGACTCCATGATCTGATATGACGGACAATGAAACCACATACAACCTCACCAATTCGTAGATATGCAAGCTAGCATAATCTTCGGCATTGAATGTAGTCTTGACCAGTAAAAAATGACCTGACTTTCTCATATAGTAACCTAGATGGTCTTTGGAAAACCCACTACGAAGTCTATGTTAATCTCTTCTCACTTCCAAGTAGGAATATCAATGTGTTGTGGTAGGTCGCGTGGCCCTTGGTGTTCAACTTTGACTTGTTGGCAATTAGCAAATTCGTACATAAATTGAGCAATGTCTTTCTTTATTCCATTGCACCAACAGATCTTCCTTAAGTCTCTATACATCTTTTTAGTGTCGAGACCAGTGGAATATGAAGGGTTATGAGCTTCTTGCATAATAAACTTTTTTAACTCACCATCATTGGGCACATACAACCTCCTTTGATATTGGAGTTTTACGGATCTCCAGTTTAAGAACCTTGAATACAATATGTTGGCCTAAATGATGACCTGAAGTCTGGTTTATGGGGTGACATATGGCTCGTAAGTGGACATATGACCCTTAGGGTCTGCTCTTAAACATAGAACTTCTGGAAGGGGAAATATTTGTAAGTGTGAGGTACCCCATGGACCAAGTGATGGCCCATTCCATACCTTACGACCCGTATATTATTTCATGAGTGGGACCCATGTATGAAGGAATTTTGGGATTTCTAAAGGATGACCGATGAGTTATCAAATGACCTATAAAATAAGATATGACCTATAAAGGTTCTTCATGGTGAGGTCGTGAATAAAGTGTAAAATGGTTAAGTGTGCAAGGACCATAACCATGGCCGATTAATACTTATATGGATCATAACATATGTCTATGGTTTTGAGTCTACTAATATCTAATTTTAGGAAATTTCAGATTTGTTGTCAAACAAAGAGACTTATGGCATGTGTATTAACTTAGGACCCATAATTGGGGTCTCATAGGTCAATTAGGATAGTTTTAATAAGAGGCAATTTTATCATTTCTGTCCTTTCTATTCCTAAACAACATCATTTTGGGAAAGGAAAAGGGGTCCTATATCAGTCTTCAAGCCGTAGAATCACTCCTTATTCTCCCATTCTTTCAATTCTAAATTCCTAATTCAAGAATCTCTCAAGAATAAGGCTAGGGTTTCCAAGGTTTCTTCCTCAAAGGCTTTAATTTTTACCCTCTTATGTCTTTAGCTATGTGAATTGATTTATAGGTATCCTTCCACCCATAAAGTTTCATATTAAATATTTTATCTTTTATAAGCTCCTCAAGTTAATGTGCATGATTATAATAATTACATGATACTTATATTATTATATGATACTTATGAAGTTAAGCAACTATGTTTCTAAGTAAATATATATTTGAAGTATGATGTTGATTTTATGATGGCTTTCGATGTGATAAAGGTTTTGCATTTTTATGTTCATTATGAAAAGAATTTTCCTTATGACTTATTTGATTTATGATTATTCCATCATAAAACTAAACCCACCTTGTTTTCAAGTAATGCTTTCTATGATTTATAATGATGATTAGGGCATCAATGAAAAGCCTCAAAGTTACATTTATTAAAGATATAAGCATGATGTTAATTGCCCTAAAGGATGTTTAAGAATGATTCTTAAGTTTTAAGCTACTCTTATTGATTGCAACTTATGCTTCTAAAAGTATGTTTAAAAGATTTCGTGGATGTCTTAGAACTAAGAGGACTAGAGATTGGGACTCATTTAGTTAGTTGTAGCATAACTCATTGAAGCTAAATGTCAATGCCCTTAACTATTTGCTACCATAGGAGCTTTTGTAGTTTAGTGGATCCATGTAGGACCATATGTTATGAAAGATGCAATTGCAAAGTTACTAAGTTTTGGACATCTACCTTAGCAAGTAGATTCTCCTTTGTCGAATCGAAGGAGTGCATTGGCCTTTTCTCAACGGAACGATTTCATTAGATTCCATGTAATAGCTCACATGGTCTTACTGTCGGTTACGGTCTATTCTCACAAACTTATGATCTCATGTTATGTTTTCACTATATGTACTTTCTAATGCATTGCCTCATATTGATCTTGAGCCATATTTCTTGTGCATGTTTAAGCTTACTTTATGTATCTCTTATCATATGTATCCTTATATATTATGTTTTATAATGATGACATTACCTTATCATCCATGCATTGCATCTCACATACATAGTACTCAAATGTACTAACAGATATCTTGCTTGCATGATTTAACCATATAGGGATCGACACTCCTCCATTAGCTCATGATTAGTAATAGGTCTTTAAGACTAACTTTTTATTGTTTGGAGTGAGCTCTTAGTTGAAGACTTCTCTACTTTTTCCTTCTATCTTGTATCTTTGCTTTTGTGAAGAAAATGTATTTGTAGCCCTTTTGAGGCTTTTATGTTCTATGTTGCACTGTTTTATACTTCTTTCTATTTGAAGGGGGTCAACCAATACCAGCCCCATCAGCTTATGATGTAGTTGGTATGCATATGAACAAACAAAATGATTGTAGTATTTATACTACTTTTCAATATTGCTTCATTATCCATTTGGTCCGTAGCCCTTTTCCTTAGATTTTCCGCAGTTTAATTACATTAAGAACTTTTCAATGCTTAAGATCGCTTGGGTGAGGTGCCTTCAGGTATCTCATTTGTCGTGTGATGACTAGGCCCTTAGGTCAGGTCATTACAAATTTGGTATCAGAGCATGAGGTTTTAAAATATTCCTAGAATATCCATGTATATACATAGCATATAGTCACATTCAATGTTGTGAACCGTGACTCTATCTTGAGTAAGAGGCTATGATATGGTTTACAAAAGTCCTCCTTTCTTTCTTATTCATGTCATGCCTTACAGTTGAATGAGATTTGTCACTAATTAACGATGGGAGTTTACTTGTTTTTAAATTATGCCACCATGAAGTGTTTCATGATCCAAGAAGGCCCTAGAGGTGACACGACGAATGGGAAGCCTGAAAGGTCCCCAAACAAGCCTATGAACTTATCATCACATATCATTGGTCATAGAACCATATAAATGACATACAATAGTATAAATAGGGGTAATGGGACCAAGGGGAAAGCTTGGACAATATCATTACCAAGAGATAGAAGAGTCTAGGCTTATATCGTAGATACATATGATGTCCAACATCATCTCTGCTACATAGATAAGAGCAGGTGCCAAGACAGTGCAACCTGGCTTACCCTCATAGTTAAAATAGCAATAAAGAAGAGTATATCAATATATAATAAGAGAAACATAGCCAACGTCCCCCAAATGGAGGACTCAACAACTAGCTTGAATAATACTGAACTAGCCACGTGAAGGAGGATCTTCAACTTAGGCTTCGGTTCCTACATGGTGATATCATGTAGGAAAGAGTATGCGTTAGTACGTTTGAATGTACTAAGTATATAGGATGCAATACAATAAGGGATAGCCTTCATAATTAAAATGCATAATAATAGAAAATAGGCATAATATAACAACATGGCATGTATGATCAATGCATATGTAAAACATGATTAAGTAGCTCATGCTATGTAGGATATCATTTGTATGGAAGAGACCAATTCCAAAGTACAACCCCTTGGTTGGTTGATGATGGTTGTACCCCATCATCCCGGTGATGTGGTACAAACCTTTAACATGGTTCATGATAATCACACCTTATCACCATGGTGGTGAAATACAAATCCCTTACAAAGTTGATGAGTACAAACCCCTACCTCAGTTGATAAGTACAAACCCCCACCTCGATTACCTGGGCTCTTTCTTAGTCCCCCTGGATTGGGCGTGGTCTAATACAACACTTCATATAGAGTATATCATATACATAAGCTAATTTCATGATCATATAATCAATCATATCACATCTCATGCTCTGGACCTTCTACTCCTTAAGAAACCACATCCGGACATTTTATCAAACATTTAGAGGGTGTGTAATGCTAGTATAAAACCATAAAATATAGAGATGAAATCATGTAAGAAAATTCATTGTAAAACCATCAATCAACACCTTGCAACTCCCTTAAGCAACATACATTAAATTCCTCCTCAAATCTTATAATAGGTCAAGGATTTATAGCAAAACATAGCAAAACAGTCACAATTTCACATAGCTTTAATATAGTGTGTAGTGAATTTCATAATAATCAAGACCCATTTGTATATCAACTTTAAATTATGCAATTTGAATAAAAGGAGGCTTGGGTATCATTGGTGGAAGTAATCCATGAAAAAAAATCCACATACCTTATACTTTAATTTTCTTGAAATTGAGTTGAGAAAGAATGGAAGCTCAGAAGTGGGTCTTGGAATCCAAACTTGTTCTTGGGTTTCCTTGAAATTGGTATTGGGGTCTTGGTATAAGGTCTTGAGAGAATTCAGAGTGTATTTGAGATGGGATTTTATCCTTTGGAATAATGTTTAGGTCTTTTAGGAAGGTTAAGATAGCATTTGAAGTCAAAAAAGGGTCATTAGAATAATTAGTATTTACGAAAATGCCATTTAGTGAACGGATGGAGAAAATGACAAAGGTGTGGCACTCCAAGGGTCGTGTAGACTGCCCATGAGATAAGACTTAGCCTGCAATTTGCAATTGGAACACTTGAGAAAAAGTTAGCATCGATATCACTTTGACGGACCACTTCATGGGACATTTGGTGCTTCACGATCTGTTTAGTGGTTCAATTGCACCACACTTGGACAAGAAAATATGGCCAGGCCACTACATACCCCAGCTCCATGAGTAGTCAACCTTCACACAGCCAGTCAAGGGTACCCGTGGCACCTCCCTTAGCCAAAATCTCCCCTAATGCCAACCTTGCCCCTCTTGTACACCACAACGACCCTCCACATGGTCAGTGGCTAGCCACATGGCCCATGCCACTGGCTGTGTCATATTCCTTAGGCCAAAAATGTCCTTTTCCATCCCCAAGCCATCCAAACAGCCTGTCTCACACCTTACTGGTCTTCAAGCTATTCATTTGACACCACTGCACAAGAGAGTCTCACAAAAACAATCAAAACTCCTTCATCCGACATTGGAATGAGGGGAAAAGAAGTGCGTTGCAAAGCTATCTCAAATGCCTTCCCATCATTTAGGCCAAAAATGGCCTTTTCCAGACCAAGACATCTAAATGGCCCATCCAAGGAAATACTGCCCGTTAAACTGTCCATGTGACATTACTGCATAAAAGGGTCTCACGAAATGGTCATAACACCCTCATCCACCATCGAAATGAGGTGAAACCAAGTCCTTTGTGAAGCTAACTCAAAGATCTTTCAATTGGCATGTCGTGGGCCACTCTTTTCTAAGTGTGTTAAAATGTATACTCATTTAAATCTTACCCTTGCATAAACCATCACCCAAAACTCAACTCTTAGGGAAGTCTTGAACTCGTATAGGTACTAGAAGTCTCCCATGAACCTAATACACCCCCAATGTAACCAAATGAGGCTTGAAACATGGATACATAAGTGCATGGAGTTATGGGGTGTCACAAAGAGCTCCCCATCAATGAGGCATTCCAGAACAATAAGTCCCTCAACTCCAACAGGACGATAGAATGTCTCATGTGGAGTTCGGAGCCACATTCACATTATTCGCCCAAGCATTGGCCAATTAGGCCAACTAGGAGATGCGGTACCTCTTCAAGTGCTATAGTACGAGAGTTTATGCCAATGAACATGGTAGAGTTCCATGGGTCAAAGATAGAGAAGGACACAATTGGATTCATAAAGGAGGCCCACCAGATGGTTGCTGTGATTGCTATTCTGTCAGAAGAAAAGCTCGAATTGGTGACTTACCAACTCATGGGAGTCGTCAAGATTTGGTATGAGCAATAGGCAGATGAGAGAGGCCAAGGAGAAGGTCCTATTAGTTGAGAGGAATTCAAATATGCCTTCTCAGACCAATTTTTTTCCCATCGAGCTTAGAGAGTAAAAGGTCTAAGAATTCATCAACATGAAGCAAGAGAGCACGATCATGAGAGAGTATGCTATTAAATTTACCAAATTGTCAAAGTATGCTACATTCATGGCCGCGGATCTAAGAGCTCATATGAGTAAGTTTATTATGTGTGACTCCAAGTTGGTCTCCAAGGAATGAAAGACGGCCTTGTTGGTCAAGGAGATGAACATTTCCCACTTGATGACGTATCGAGAGAAAATTTAGGAGGAGAATCTTCATGAAAGGGAAAGGGAATCCAAGAGGGCTCAAGTTAAATGTGGGAACTACTCCCGAAAGAGGCAGTGGTCACAAATTTCAAGGTGACAAAAAGTAAAGTGGGCAAGGATCCACCAATTCTCTTCCCCTAAAGGACTAGGGTGTGGCTCCCAAGCCCCAAAGTCCAAATTACCCTTTGTACGGGAGGCCTCACAAAGGAGAATGCTTAGCCGAGTGAAATGTTTGCTTCACTTGTGGGAAGCCCGACCATAATGCTAAGGATTACAGGTGCAGAGGCATAAGCCTCAAGGCCAAAAGGGTCTAGTACAACGTTCCCAAAGGACCAACCAGTTCTATGCTCTTCATGGTCGCCAAGAGGTCGAAGAAGCTCCGGATGTGGTTATCGATAGGTTAAGAGTTTTTTAATATGATACATATAACTTTAAGATCTGAGAGAGAAATTTTCTTTTATAACGCCATCGTCTACATACAAGTTTCATTCATGTCCCGAAGACCTCCATGAGCCCTACGAGCAGAGTAACCCCATAGGTGAGTCTATCATAGCCCAAAAGATCTATAAAAGTTTTCCCAATTCTATCTTGCATAAAGTGATTCCATGTGACTTAGTCGAGCTTTCCATGGTAGACTTTGATGTAATTCTGGGGATGGATTTGTTGCATGCTTCTTATGCTCCTATTGACTATAGAACTCATAAGATTAAATTTTAATTTCCTAAAGAGACGGTTCTTGAATGGGAGGGTCGCAACTATTCATGTTGCAGTCGATTCATTTCTTTTGTAAAGGCTCATAAAATAATTTCCAAAGGATGCATCTATCATTTAGTAAGGGTCAAAGATGTCTTTTCCAAAGTTCCTTCTCATGAGTTTGTTCCCATCGTAAGTGAATTTCCAGATGTCTTCCCAGGTGAGTTATTGAGTGTTCCTCCCAAGAGAGAGATAGAGTTTGCAATAGTCCTCTTACCGGATACTCAGCCAATCTCAATCCCTCTATATAGAATGGCTCGCATAGAATTGAAAGAGTTAATGGAGAAACTAAAGGATTTGTTAGAGAAGGGTTTCATTAGAACTAGTTGGTATCCATGGGGTGCCCTGATGTTATTTGTAAGGAAGAAGGACAAATTGCTCCGTAGATTACTAACAACTCAACAAGGTCACCATCAAGAATAGGTATTCCCTTCCATGGATAGATGATTTATTGATCAACTACAAGATGCTACTCATTTCTCAAAAATTGATTTGAGATCCAATTATCACCAATTGAGGGTGAGAGAATGTGACATACCTAAGATGGCATTCCGGACTAGGTATGGTCACCTTGAGCTTATGGTGATGTCCTTTGGCTTCATAAATGCACTTGCAATATTTATAAAACCCATAAATAGGGTGTTCAAGTCTTATCTCGACATGTTTGTTGGGGTGCTTATTGATGACATGTTTATCTATTTTTGAGGTGAGCAAGGGTACATGGAACACTAGAGGGTAGTATTGCAAACCCTATGGGAACAAAAACTCTATGCAAAGTTTGATAAATGCAAGTTTTGGCTAGATGAGGTTGCCTTCCTTGGGCAAGTGGTATCTAGAGAGGGCATCAAAGATGATCCTAAGAAGATAGAATCGGTGAGAAACTGGCCAAGGCCATTGGGTCCTGCTAACATAAGGAGTTTCATAGATCTAGCCAATTACTACAGATGGTTTGTGCAAGACTTCTCCACTATTTTGTCTTCGCTCACAAAACTAACTCAAAAGAAGGTGAAGTTTGTTTGGATGGATGAATGTGAGAGGAGCTTCAAAACTATAATGGATTGGTTTGACTTCAGCCCCCATATTGACATTTCCAAAAGGAAATGATGGGTTAATTGTGTATTATGATGTGTCAAGGATTGGGTTAGGTTGTGTGTTAATGCAAAATGGTAAAGTGATTGCCTTGCTTCATGTAAGTTGAAACTGCATGAGAAGAATTACTTGACTCATGATCGTGAGCTTGCAGTTGTGGTGTTTGCCTTAAAGATTTGGCGACATTTACTTGTATGGAGTTCATATTGATGTTTTAATCAACCACAAGAGTCTCCAACATGTGTTCACCTAAATGGATCTTAACTTGAAGCAACAGAGGTGGTTAGACCTATTGAAAGATTATGATATGAGTGTGAAGTGTTAGGACCCGCAACGTAATTTAAACCCCGAACGTCCTTAATTGGTTCGACTTAATAAAGTTTGGGACCAAATGTAACATTTTACTTAAGTTAGGTCCTTAAGAATAAAAAGGGATGTGGGGTCAAGG